>NCQV01136082.1:1004-12869 GCA_002740545.1 Lophocereus schottii | reverse complement strand
AGTTAAGAACTAACTCAACCGAAAGTATAAATTGATAGTTAAAGGCTTAAGAGTGGATTTGACATTCTAATACGCTTCCTCATGTTAACGCTCTTTGAAATTGAAACGTGGATGCTATCTACAAATACTTTCCATTACCTTGTGCAATAAACCAACATAAGGGATCACTGCAATTCAAATCTAAGATCTTTTGTTTAGAAAGACTCTGATACTGTATTTAAAAATCAACTCAATGTAAAATTAAGCTGATAGTTAAAGACTTAAAGGTAGATTTTATGCTTTAAGATATATATATATATATATATATATATATATATAGGATGTTTGAGTCCAATATGAATGCAAAGGGTCATTGTTTTAGATGTCTTGTGGATGATTATGTCTTCCTATATTAAAGGTCGTCTTTTGATTCAGAAGATAAGGCTAATGCAATAAAGAAAGTGGAGCCACACATCCACGAGTGAGCAGCGCAGAAGGTGCGCGCCACTTGGGTCGTAAAGCGAAGGCAAAGAAACCAAAACAAGATCAGTCGAATGCAGTGTCCACTGTCCACACTTGTATGACAACGACTAGCATTGACTCTGGCAAAAACGTTTTCACTGTTTGTACGTATGCAGCTTAGCTTGAGCGATGCGTTTAACGGTTTAATTAAGAAACGCGTAGGTAGTAAACAGTAATAATACTGATACCACATGATTAGTATGGCTTCTAAGGTCTGCTTCTTTACACGCCGCGTTGCCCCTTCCAGCTGCTTTCTGTTGGGTCTGTAGGTACTAAATATTTATTCGTGCTATATCAAATAAAGTTAAATTAATTAACTAGGATAATTTTTTTAATTAATTTAATCAGACTCACAAGTCAAGTCCAAAAACTTTCAAGTCAAGCACAAGACGAAATCCAAATGACTTTTAAGTCAAGGCTCAGTAAAAGTTCAAGTGAAAGCCCAAATCAAGGCTTAAAACGACCACCAAGTTAAGTCATAACCTAAAGCCCAAATGACATCCAAGTTAAGGCACGGTCGAAATCAGGTCAAAGTCAAAATCAAATGTCAAAGCTTAAGTCGATGACCAAGTCTAACGTCAAGGACTAAATTGACTCCCAAGTCAAACGTCAAACGGCTCTCAAGTCAACGTCCGGTCAAAACTTGCGGCAACTTCCAAGTCAAAATTCGGTCCAAACCCGAGAGACTCCTTAGTCAAAGTCAAAGTCAAAGTCAAAGCAAATAACTTTTAAGTCAATGCAATCCAGGAGGAGGCCTGATTGAAAGACCCAAAAGTCAAGTCAAGGCCCATCTTGACTTTCAAGGGGAAGGGGGGACTTTCCTATAAATGGGACCCTATCCTCTTTTGATTGAGGGTTGGAAAATCCATCTAAAAGGAGATAGAATCAGAGGATCATACACATTGCATTAATAGAGATTGTATCCTTTACATTCAAATCAACACCAAAATTCAATCTTGCATCCAAATTGCTGTCTAATTTATTTTAGATTTGAAATTTGTATTTATAGGGCCCATTCCTACTTTTACCCTATTTTATAATTGTTGTTACTCCCCTCCCCCTTTCCTTCCTTTCATTTGACGCTTCCCAAATTTTAATCCATCTAGGGTAATCCCCAATCAATTTTACGGTTTTTAAAAAATTCGTCTCCATCGAACTTCCTTTATTTTCTTCCAATTCATGTTGACCTTTTACCAGAAGCTTGTAACTCAACCAGCTGAATTAGTAAATAAGTTAATAAGGATGTAATTGAACCAAGCTAGGCCCATTAATGTTCAGGCTTAGCTTGAATCTCGTTGAATTGAAAAGGTTTAGGCTCAACATCGAAGCTTTGATGTGTATTGCTTAGTTTGAAGCTCGAAATCAATTAGGTTTTTTTTTTTGGAAGGGGGGGTTTGTTTAAAATGTTTCCAAATTTAAGGTTACAATCTAAATTGTATTTTAGAACTTGTATTGCATTTAAGAAATAAGGGTGTTGATTCTAACCTTATTTTCATACCCTCTAGATAAGCCTTACTAAGTTCGATTTGTTCAAGTCAAGCTTTGGCCGAACCATACTCAAGGGCATGCTAAGCCAACTTGATTTGGTTACAATCCTAATGCTATGCACCAGTGTTACATGGGAGATACGTGATCAAATTAATCGTCCGTCTAACTAATTGTCAGAGATTTTTGCACAACTAGGTATCCAAGCCTACGTAGTATGTGCCATCTTTGTCGCACCATATTAATAAATACGTCACCTTAACATCATTTACTTGTTAGCATGCATCTATCTCTTTAATTATTTTTTTAGCTGAAATCAAAGTATATCCGAACTCGAAGCAGTGTTTGCGCGGGATGCCGCTGGTATTATTGCATGTATGAACACCGAGTAATTTGTCAACAGCATGTGACAATTTTTGTTTCCCCGCGTCCGTGTCTGTAGACTTCTCTTGTTTACGCTTTTCTGGTATTTTATTAGGTGATATGAGCAGATATGAACAAAGTGTATCGTACCGATTAAAAAACGGTATAAACTATTATTCAGTATTATATCGGTTAAATATCGATTAATATTGCTCTATACTGTCAAATATCGAGCGGTACTGTATTTTCGTTCAAATACCACCTAGTACACTAAAATTTCAAATTTTTTGTAATTAAATTTTTAAAATTTTTTGAAATTCAAAATGGTACAAGTCCAGTACAACAGTACATAAAATCGGTATGTCTCGTTCTAGTAAAAAAAGTTACAATGGTCGATATTATATTTATAACTTTGGATAGGAGTTGGGTTAGGGATGGGTCTTTTTTTAATTTTAAAAAAAGAAAAAATTGAGGGGGTGAGGGTGTTGGGTTATACTAAAGCAAATACAGTCACATGACTACATCATACATCAATCATTAAACAAAAATAGCCACATGGTTAACTCATGTAGAGTAGAGGACATTACTTAAAGCCTTAGAAAAACCATCAAAATGGAAAACGTTACCATAGCAACGGAAAAAAAAACTTAATGACCTAAATTAGTAAAAGGAATGGTTGGCTTGCAAGTTTTCCTCTTTTTTTGTAACATTAAGGATCTGTTCTTTTTGTTGGAAAATATGGATTGAAAAATGGATGAAGTAGGATTAGTTGAAATGGGTTGAAGCAGGTTTTTTTTTGTTGAAGTGAGTTGAAGTGGATTAACGTGGGTTGAATTTTTTTATATGATGGCTGGTGAGTGGTAAGTGGTGAGGAGGTGAGGATCTACTTTTTGCATTTATCCCTACTAATTATTGATGCATGTAATGGGTCAGACGCTGTTCTGTTTTGCAATAGCGAGCTATAAGTTTATTGTAGCATCTTACAGCTGTTTACTTTTTTTTCCCCCCCTTCTTCTTTTTGATCATTGACAAACCTCCAACAGAGCTATAAAATCCTCTGGAATAATCCTTGCACAATCTGTACAACTTTTTATAGCCTCTTTACAAATACCTTATAATTACCTTATAACTACTTGCATTTTCCCACCACTTTTTAAATTTTCTTACAGTTTATACTTAGTCTTTGACTCTTTGTTGTGAAGAAAACATAGCCTTGGTTACACTGTTGTTCTACTGCATTGTAGGATTAATAGGTCTATTTCTGAGCCATTTCACTGGCTAAGTTGGGCCAGACTTGTTCCATTTTGCATACTCTAAGGCCCCGCTACAGTGGGCTTGTCCAGTGTTGAATGTTGCTAGCATTTCAACTATTAGTGGTAAGCAGAGTTGTTTTGGGTTAAGCTTTGAGGTGACTATGAGTTTACATTTTCTTACAGTTTTTTATATCTTCTTACAGCTCCTTCCAACCTTAATATAATCGTTACATGTTCTTACATCCCACATAGATCTTCTTACAACTCTTTATAACTCCTTACAATTACTCTCTCCCCAAAAGACTGGTATGATAAGGTATACAGTGTCACCATTTATAAGTCCATAACCCTCCCATCACTTATCCGATGTGGGGATCTTATTCGTGACATTATCCGATGGGCCCCCTGCCTACCCCATTCCGCGGAGTGCTTGGCGAGACATTGGAGTCGGGTCTGGGTTGACTCGATACCACTTGTCATAGGGCCATTACTCTCTCTCCAAAAGACTGGACTGATGGGGTTTGCAGTGCCATCGCTTATAAGTCCAAGACCAAGACCCTCCCATCATTTATCTGATGTGGGACTCTTATCTGTGACACATGGCATTCGAATTCAATTACAAATCGCCCAAACAAACCCCTGGGTCTGGGGCCCGCTTGCTCTGTTTCCATTGTTATTCCCTCTTTTGTTTGCCAAATGCCATCATCTTTTTTCTGTTTAATAAAGACTGGAGGGATTATATTAGTCAAATAGAACTGGAAAGGCTATAATCTTTCAACATCAAACCAAAGATACAATTTGGACCGCCTTCACCCAAATGCACAGTCGAATAACTCACTTTTGTAGAAAAGATGATGATATATGTCTTTCCGTAAAACATCTCTTAACGCTAGTTGATTGCTCTTTCCTTTCCTTTTTCTGAGCTTTTATGATACTATAACTTTACCTTGCCTTCCAAACGGGAAGGAGGCCAGGACAAGGCGATCGATGATTTGGGTGAAGATGTGATTTAACTCCATAAAACTAATCACATTTTGTAGCTTGTTGTAAAGGGCCCTAAATCTCTACCGTCTGCTTTTGCTTGCCGCCCAATGTAATGGGCCGGCTGTTGGTGATTAACAGAATAATGTCAACGTAAAGGATACTTTTCATTGACGTTTGTACACTTTCATGCATGTTGATTAGTACCCTTCCTTGACATGAAAGAACAGCCAAAGCCTGAGTTTGAACCCAAATTTCAAATTTGTTACACAATCTACAAAGGTTTTAAGACAGATTTATCTCACAATATTCAACAACATTTTTTAAGCACTTGTGCATACATAGCGAGGGCAGAAGTACTGGTACTGCCAAATGTGCATGACGCGTCTTGCATGCTTTTTTGAATCGTCATTTTGAGAAGCACAAGAACTGTTCAAGGACCAGCCTTAGATGCATCACCAGATCCTTCACCGTCATGCATAAAGCATCATTCATCTGCAATCCAGTAATTAATGTTACGTTGTAATGATATTTTAAGTCCCTCTCTAATTTCTATCATTTTATAAAATTGGAACGTAGGGATAGTACAGGGTAGGCCTTACTTTTGTAGGATCTAAGGAGATTCGGTTATACGCAGTCTTACCCTTGCAAGTAGAGAAACAATGACATGTAGTACACAAAGGAACAACAGAATAAGAATAATACCTGAGCAATAATAGTGATATTCATGGCATAGCCACCAAATGGCATGGTAATGAAATCCAATGTTGTGAGATGAAGCTTCTCAATCTCATTAAGAACCTTTTGAACAAGGCCTTGATCCTGTTGGGAATGGATCCTGATTAGCACAATATTATTATTTGAAGCTCTTGCCTCAATTTCCAACAGTGGATTTGTAGAGTCATTTTTATCATATGAGGAAGAGCTAATATCATCCAAATTTAGGTGTTGCCTTGTCTTCATGAGAACAGCACACTCTATAGTTCTCTGAGTTGCTTGCTCCTCAAGTAGTTTGACTTGTTCTTCGAGTTCTTTCAAATACTTTGCAGCATCGCCAAGTATAGATGCCTTATCGGTCTGTCAATAAAGTTAATTACAAAAGTATCTTATATGGATACACTGAAGATATAAGAAATGATAACATAACTGCATAGAGCTTTATCTTTTATGGGCGAGCAACAGTTTGATTTCAATAGGTAACGATAAAATATCAAAAATAGAAATGAGAACAACCTATTCTATCGTATTGAATATCACGAGAAGTTGCCCGTCTATGTTTTCGTACATACACCGCCCTCCCCCCCCCAAAAAATTCTTTTTTATGAATTTTTTTTGACGATAACCTAGACGGTTGATCTATTGGACCCCTATCTCAAAAAATCCAACAAATCGAGAGGACTTTTGAGCCACAAAATCAATCATAGGAGGCGGCCGCAATACCAAATGAGCTGGGAAGTCATCCGAATTTACCCAGTTTCTTTCCACGAGGATAACTGTTTCTTCGAAATGACACTCGAAAAGATGGATTTAGTATGGTTCACGAATGCACGCTTCGCACCCCCCCTTGAATTAATTGTCCTCGATCAAAAGGCCCTATCAATTATCAGTGAATAGTAATCTTGACGTTCAACAGAGGGGGAGTGTAATTTTTATGTGATCGCCACCTATCATCTTATAATCACGCAAAACTATGACACACGGTAACAATGCATGAAAACCAGGCAGTACCACCACTGCCGGCGGTGTGCGCTGTTCTAACTTCTAAAATCTAAATGGGGTTGACAACCAGGCAGTACAATCTTCTCTTCTAGTAAAAACTAGTAGTAATCCATGTTAAGTTATCCTCAACTAAATTTTAACACCATATTTCTTAATTAAAAACCCACCGAAATGGTTGTGCAATTGGAACAAGAAGTAGTATGAGCAATGCATGTAACATTTTGTACCACCTGATCATATAAGTTAATTTGTCCGACTTTAAAAAAAATAGAGATACATTAGAACTTATATATGTCTAAATTTTAAAATTTTCTTGGTCATATTATCTAAGTCTAACTTACACCTAAATTTGTACCTGTCCAATTTGATTTAAGTTTGACCGTGAAGGGATTGTTAATCATGTATCAAAAACAACAACAGCAAAGGAATATATACACATATAGTTGAAGCTAAGCAACATATAGAAGGACATAGCTTAGGTCCGTACCTTGTTGAGGCCAGGAATTAGGGCAGAAAGAGCAAGAAACCTCTGAGTCATAATCTCTCGGCGCTTCCTCTCAGCAAGTACATGTTCTTGAGAGCACAAAGACATGCCTCCAGCTCTCCTGTTCCGCTGCTTTTGATGGCTGAGGTCCACGTACGAGCCTCGATCATCATCTTCATAATAATTGCTCGGAAGCTTGATGCCGCCATAATCATCATTAGGCTGAACATTAATACTATTGGTATTGTTATTAGCATCAAAGGGTAGTTGGTGAGAGCTCGCGAATGATATGAACTGCCCTGAAGAAGATGAAGGGCAGGAGCTCCATCCACCAGTATTACTCATATGCATATCTAATTCAGGCTTAACCTCCTTTGGAGTCACGTTAATACCCAAAGCTGATGATGAAAATGGCTGGCAATAATAACCATCATTATTGTCATTAATGTTAATGTTATTCTGGGTTAAGGACGAACTCCTCATCATTCCATTGAAATATAAGTCCGCGGATGGATCAAAGTGATTGCTGGTAAAGCCATCCTCTTCACTTGGGGAGCTCATTATCATCTGGGACTCATAAATTGCTGTTGCTTCATGTCCCATTCCCTGTATAAAAAAGTCAAACAATTAAGCAGTGCACCCAAAAAAAATCTTCTTATTTGGGGTTTTTTTTTGGGGGGGGGGGTTCTGTGTGATTTAGAAAGCTTACCATGTGAGAAAACCAATCTCCGGAAGACATGTCCATGAAATTGCTCAGGTAATTACGTTGCTTCCAAAGCTGTATATATATGCATCAAGCAAGTTAATTACAGTTCTAATAAGAATGCATATGGAGATAAGACTATCTATACTTGATCTCTCTGATCCGTTAGAATGCAACCCATATTGGAGTTTGTTGAGAAAATTAATTACCCTTTTTAATACTCCATTAAGAAATTAACTACATCAGTAATTAATCCCTCATATTCCCAGTTGTTGCCCATGCTGAAGTATTGACATACAAATTAAACCTACAGATCGATTAAAATTATAAGTAGTTTGGTGTATGGAATCTCGAGGTGAACCTGGAAGCAGAGCCAAAAACACAACCCTAAGTAACTGTGTGCAGCAATAACTATACACTCCTTTCATCCCGAATTGTTTATTGGTCTTTCTTTTTTATAGATATTTCAAAATAAAGTTCCCTGTCATATTATTATTATTAAAATTTTCTCTCTTACAACACCACCACCACCACCACCACCACTACCTCCCAATGTGGGTTCCGCTTTCGCAGGGTGTGGAAAGATCCAGATCTCGCTTTAAAACTAAAACAATAGAAAACACAATACTAGACGATATTCTCCTATAAAACTATATATATTCTCTTATAAAACTAGTATTACTCATATGCATTAGAAAAAAATGAACAGATCAGGCATGCACTCATACAGAGAGGAAGAGAGAGAGGAGGTGGATCTTGATGCATACCTTGAAAGGGATTGACAGGAGAGATTAGTTGAAGAATGATGGGGGAGGTGATGTTCACTTGATGTAGTTTAGCAGCTGTCACCTCATCACATATATAAACACACATATATATACATCATTATCAATACAATATATGTAATAAACTTCATCCATCCATATATAAAAGGAATGAGGTGTGTGATTAGTGCTAAACTAGCTAGGGCCGTCGTCATCTTGCCTTGACCATTGTAAATAATGTGATTCTTCTTTAGCCTTTCCTGGTTTATTTAATTTAGTAGTTATAGATCGACTTGATTAGCCATCTATCGTCCTTAGGCCCCCAGTTTATTAGCTATTTGGAGTTGAACTTAATTAATCATATCTATGTTTATAGGTACATAGTGTCAAGGTCTCATTCTCCGGGTTGTAGGGGCAACTATTATCTTTCAATAATCAAAATTAATTCGTACACAATGACAATAGATGTCTAGCTAATAATTTTACATATTTTTCTTTGGCTTGACTTGATATTTAGCAAATTGAAGTCTAAATTATTTTGGTCATATACTTCAATTCCTAGTGAGCATTCCAACAACCAATACTAAGTCGAATCCAAAAATATTTAATTTGCGATTACAGCTGGAACATATATATATATGTACACACAAAGAAATCTATACCAACATCTATGCCACTGTTATAATAATTAAATGATGTATTTTTGTATATCCATTAATATAGGGGTAAATTTCATTTTTATCTATCAAATTTTGAAATTATAATTTAAACCACTCATCATGAATATTATTTTTCTACAACCTCCTTTTTTGTTATGAAAATACGTAGGACGAAACGAATAGAAAAAAATAATTATACGAAAATAAAATTTAAAATTTAGATGAGAGATGTTAAATAATAGTAACATAAATTGAGGAACAAAAATAATATTTGTCTGTATATTAAGGGTATATAAAATTCCTACAATAAACTGTGGAGGAAGTTTTGAAGTGCCAATGGCTGGGACCAGTTACCTTGCACCCTACCCTCGCCTTCTGTCTTCTATTGGGCATAGCCTATCGGTGCGTCACGCACACTCGCACCCAAGCACCTTTCAGCACTATTAAGTGATTATTAAAAATAGCTAGTTATACTTTCTTTAGTTATTAAGCAACTTTTAACAAATTTAAGTAACTTTAAAACAATTTTAGCACCACTTAACAACCTTCAGCAATTTCAAGTAACTTTCATAAATTTTCAATAATAAGTATTATTATAAGTCCTTTCACTAATTTAAAAAAAGAAAAGGTCCAAAATCTTAATTGTTTGGTTGCTTTATTAAGATTTTCGGGAAATGAGAAGAAATTGCCAGTTTCTCATAGGAAAAACAAAGATACATAAAAGAAATGAAGTTATGATTAGTATTTCACGCTTATTTTAGTCAGTAAGAAAAGAATTAATTAATAGGGAGCAGCAAATTTTTTTTTACTAAGTTCTTATTATTTCAAACTAAACACATACTGATAATGATGCTATACTTACAATGCTGATGAATATCCCTTTGTAGATCAGGGATGTACGTGGGGCAGGTACGGGGTGGTAGAGTTATACCTGCACCAATGCTTATTTTTAAAAGTCATCCCCATACCCACACCTATACCCATTGAATTTTCAAAATCTATTCCCATACTCATACACGTGGGTATGTCAGGTACTTCGGATTTTATTCGGATATATATGAATAGTAAAATATAATACCCATTGAGTACGATAATTTCTTTTAGCCAAAGAGTTTCACAAAACTAAATTCAACTAGGCTGATTATTTTCAAGAAATACAATATCTATTGGATTAAGTGCAAGAGCTCATATGTAGCTCACGAACAAAAGCTGCATTCTGAGCACGATTGGAACAAGAGAGTGAGAGACGTAGCAAATGAATGAGTGAGAAACACAACAAATGAGTTATGATTTTAAGTTTGTAAGTCATGAGTCATGCGACTTCATGTATTGGCATAGTAAATGAGTGACAAAAAGGGATGGATTGCATGATTGGGGCTGGGTTGGGGTATTAGGCCTTGTTTTTTAACGAATTACCAATGTTCAAAACTCAAAATTCTACTAAACAATTTATTTTACCTCCAAAAAAAATTTGGATATGATGCGGGTATAGAAACATATCCAAACCTGCTTTCAGTATGCCTACAACTCTCATCTCTATTGCAGACAAAGTTAAATGAGGTACTTTCAGTTGTTATGTATATATATTTTTTCTACACATGTTTGTCACATAGGCAATTTTCGATATCTCAATACTTATATAACTTATGGAAATATACACTTATAAAAGTGATATTTTTCAATGTCAATAGCACATCGGAACGGTAAACGTACAGGGGAGTGAGGAAAGAAGAAAGAGTTAAGGAACAGACAAACCACACTGGGAGAGTTAACGCACCGTGACATGATGACAATTGACAGGAGGAAAAGAGAGAAGCCAGGGGGTAGATAGAAACTATACAAACTTTGACATTTTTATTTGTATTTTCCCAATAGCAATGGGATTGAATTGGGGCCCCTCACTTTGTCAATTTACCAATTGAACACAGTGAATCCTAGTTCAGTCGTTGTTCCCACAGGATCAGCCTGATCAACCTCGTATGTCTTGGACCAAACAACAAAATTATTTGCTAGTTAACAGCATAAAATAAACAAAAGACTACCAACCAACACAACTCAGCTATACTTCAATAATAGATCCAGATTCCAGATTAACAGGTTGATTTTATTTCCCCAATAATACATATATATTGATATGATGACGCTGTGAAAATGCTGCTTTCTTTCCAAGGAATTCACTTTTCTCTGCAACCCAGTCGTTCTTCAGTCTTATTTAATTCAGGCGTCTTGCTCGTTAAAGAGTAATGGCAATAATTTTAGTAGTTTCAAGAAAAAGAAAGAAGATGAACAGAGAAAGAGTAAAATTAAACGGTATAGTGAAAGAATCAGAGCAGCTTCTTGACTGTACATGTTCAGGATTCAACTAATGCCGCGGGAGCTGAGAGATGGCTTAAATGATATTGGAAGCTTCAGAATGCTCTGAGATAATTAAGTACGAAAATAGCAATTAAGTTTTGCCAAATCAAAGAAAATTTGAAGGATAAGGAGTATTTTAGTCCTCTTTTTAGGAAAAGAAATATTTTTGGTAGTGTACACATCAGACAACAGAACACACATCCCTCCTTAGAACCACATCTGTCCCTTAATTACGGTGATACACCAACTCCGGTCTCATGGCCTGCTAACTTAAGATATTGTGACATCGAAAGGCTTTTTAAAATCCCGAAAAATAAATAGAGTAGTGGCTCCATATCTCTAGCTTCGGATGTTATTAGAGCAAAATACAAAAATTATTTTGTTTAATTTATTTTTGAAAATAATTTGAATAAATATCAAGGTCTTGTAATTTCAAAGAAACTTTTTTTTTATTATTCATTGGTATACCGAAGGCACAAATTCGGCAAAACACACTAACTGAAGAAAAAGAAGAAAAGACAAGCACAGAGTAATTTTAAAGAAACTTTGATAGCATCACGGCACTGTCTCACTTCAATAATATTACATCATCTCACCA
>NCQV01136048.1:0-11570 GCA_002740545.1 Lophocereus schottii | reverse complement strand
TCTAATGTAATTAGGAAAGTATGGGGGTTGGCCCTAGTATAAAGAGGGGNNCCTCAGGGTGCTTGTAAATCATCAATTTCTCTCCTTGTCAATCATAGCATTAGTTCCTAAAGTTTGAGACATTATTGTAATTTTAGGATTTCTTTCGAGTTCAATTTAATATCAAGTTTTCTTTAGCTATAGCTTTAATTCAGGTTTATTAATTCTAGTTTTATTTTTAAGTTCAAGTTTTAATTTAATTTTTGTAGTTTCAATTTTAGTTTGATTTTAGCTTCTCCAACAATTCCCTCAACCAAAGTTTCAATTCTTGTTACTCTCTTTGGTTTATGGTGGATGCTGGATTTTCATGATTGACACACTCCGAAGATTCAACATTCTCTTTTGGCTTTTAAGCATATATCATAATCTCTTTCCTTTCTCTCGGCTCTTATTTAGAATTTATTTTTTTGTGGTAGTTGTGGCAATTTCTTTGGTAGTTGTTTAGTTTACAATTTTCATTATGTTCATATTAGTTTCAATCTTGCCAGTTGAATGATCTATTTTGCCTATTTCTTGTTGTTAATTTAATTAATATGGGTAATTTTTTGTTGCAGTGGCCTAAATTCAACCCAGTCCCTATCGATTCGACCCTTAAGTACTATAACTTGCAATCTTAAGCTTGCAGTATTACTATAACTCCTTCAGGTGTGTAACAAGTTTTTGGCACTATTACCGAGGACAACAATTTGAATTGAGGTCACCATTTTATTTGTTCTGTTTATTTATCTTGTTCACTTCATAATTTCTATTAATAGATCAATTTCACGAATTTCTATTTAGATCAGTCGATTAGTTAATTTGACTAATATTTCATAAACTCATTTAGCTTGCTTCTTATGTTTAAGAGAAATTTCAAAAAGTAAACAAATTAAAAATTTCAAAAAAAGTTGAAAATTTTAAAAAAATACAAGGGGAATATAGTTGTTTTTCATTTTTTGCCATATGACCACAAAATATTTTGGAAATATTTGAGTAGACTAAATGACTTTTGTGCTCAATATGCTAGCTAATACCCTGAAAAATGGGAAATTTGCCAAGTTGCCTTTGAGGGATTGAATTCTGAATATTGGGGGCATGTTGAAACCATGTATCCAGGGGGCTTGGGTGATTTGTTATCTAAATCTCCCAGCTGCTCAGGTGGCTGCTGCAACACCCAGCCCCCACCGGCCACTAGCTCCCACCCCCAACACCACCAGCCACCATCCCCAACTCCTCTTACCACCAAACACCACCTTCATCTTCTTATGTACAAGCTGAAAATGAGTCAAAATCCTGACTCTATATTGTTGTATTTTTGCTACAACGATTGTTTTAGTTATGATTTATTTCTTATGATGAAAATAAATGCTAGCATTCAAATTTTATTGTTTTCGGAGAAGTTGGATATTGTAGAGTTAAACTTGAACTTGATCAAGTGGGTTTGAATCAAGAAGGTGTGAGATTGTGTTGTTTGTTTGGTTGCTTCGATTGTTGGTATGAAAGAAAATGAATCTAAGGTTACAGGTGATCACGTTAAGTCTTCTCTTTGCTGGGGTGGACATAGATATAGGTTGGACATAACCTAGGGTTTCATGACTATGCATGATTTGGTTTGATATTTGAATCAAGTATGTTATTTATATTGAATTAGGTGGAATTTTTGAGTTTGGATGTCCTATTGGCTTGAAAAATGATGCTATGTGAGTTTGTCCAAAACTATTGGATTATAGAAAATCTAATAAATGACAAAAAGAGGTTAATTAGTTAATTAATGTAAGTAAGTGAGTTTATGGGAACATTTTGAGTGCTGTTGTGAAGAAAAAGATTGAAAAATAAGCATGACTGTGAGGTAATTCTTGAGTGTCTTCACGTATAGACAATAAGGAAACAATGGTTGATGGGCCTTGAAGAGGTATTTAGCTTGATTTATGAGGGGAAAAAAGGGAATAAAACCGTAATTTTGATAGCTTAGTTAAAGGTTTCTAAATAATTATTGGCATTGCAAAGAAGATATAAATTTTAAGGAGTTCAACAACTTTAAGTATGGTTAAAAACTCAGTTGGGTTAAAAAATCGAGTTAATGGCATGTGAATAAAATTAGAGAAGTGGGGACAGTAATGAGTCAAGAACAGTGCATGTTGGGCCAAGTCAGTATGATCAAAGAAATTCTGAGCGCAATTACACCTGTCTTGGCCGTATACCCTTGTTATTCATCTCTGAAATATCAAAAACCCATATTCCATTGAAAACTATTAAAGTCTTTTCATTATAATCCTAATTATTTTACTTTTCTTTATTTTGCTCCAATTAATTTTACCTTGAATTAAAGTACCTTAGTATATTAGTTTTCAAATCATCTTAGGACAATGTATCTTATACTGAAATGTTGAGTTACGGATGTCATTTAATTGACCAATTTCTATTAAACTTACAAATCATGAAAGTGAGCACTGTTAACTAACTATATACACTGATCATTACATCTCTCATGCATAATCGAGGCATAGTCTGTCGTTCCTCATTGTGCATGAATATTATCAAGTGTGATTACATTTTAAACACCCTAGGTACGTCAATTACCTATATCTTTAGAAATCAGAATTCTTTTAGTAGAGTTATAATGTCTTGGCAAGTATATCAATGAATCAATTTACTCAATGATTTATCACTTAATTAGTGACCCCGTCAGTTATCATTTATGGGGCACTCGCCCTTCAGTTACCCACGTGCCCATAGGCCAGGTCTTCTAATCGGCTTGCTACATGTACGCCTATCTATAAATCGTAACAGTTATAAGGAGTTCACTACTAGATAATAACTAGTAATACAATTTTACATTCATCTCATTCACTATTTTAAAGTAAAATGGATTGCAAAGTGGGCCCCCAACGAATTTTCACTAATAATTTAACAATACAGCAATGCATGTACTGAGCTTTGGTTCACATTTTAAAATGTTTGTCCTGTTTTGTTTTAGGCAAATACTCAGTGAATCGCCTTCGTGCCAATAACCAGCTGAAGAAAGTAAGTGAACAAGGGAAAATGGATAGAACAGTGATGATGTTAGTTCAAGAATATTTTAGGAACTATACTTTGAGATCGTTAGTTGATGAAGTTGTAAATTTTGTGGATAATTTCTCTATTATGGTGTATAAAGCTTATGGCGGTTAGCATCTGTTTGTATATGGTATGATAATGTCTGACTATCTAAGATTGTGATCTATGCTTACCTATATTATATCTAGTACACATGCTTAAAGCCTTATCGTTTAGGACGGAGGTAACGCCCCAATCCTTACATTTATCAGTTTCAATTAAGGTTTTAATTAAAGAATATAAAAATAGTGAGACATATGTATTGGGGGTGTTATAGTATTGGTATCAGAGCAAGGTTTGATTTCCTTTGATGGGATATGGAGTGTGGAGAGTGTAGATGGGAAGGTGAAAGGCTTGGTTAGTAGAGGTTAACAATGTCCCCTAATTTCCACTATGAAAGCAATTAGGTTATTATGTCTAAGATGTATTGGGCATTGGTGTTATGCCATTAACACTCAAGAAGAGGAAAAGGGGGGGAAGTAGAAGGTATTCCTATAGTTTGTGAATTTAGGGATGTTTTTCCTGAAGCGTTACTAGGACTACCCCCTCAAAGAGAAATTGATTTCGAGATTAACTTAATCCCTGGTGCCCAATCCATCTCCAAAGTCTCATATCTTATGGCCCTAACAGAGCTTAGAGAATTGAGGACTCAAGTAGATGAGCTATTATAAAAGGGATTTATCATACCAAGTGTGTCACCATGGGGTGCCCCAGTTTTATTTATGAAGAAGTATGGAACCTTAAGGTTGTGTATCAATTGTTAGGAGCTGAACAAGATCATCATCAAAAACAAAACCCCTTTGCCCCAAATGGATGGTTTATTTGGGCAATACAATAAGCAGGAATCTTTTCCAAGATTGATTGGAAGTTTGGATACCATCACCTTCGGATTAAACCTAAAAACAACCCCAAAATAAGATTTAGGACCGGCTATGGTCACTATAAATTATGGTGATTCTCTTTGGCCTGACCAATGCCCCTGTACCCTTTATAGATCTTATGAGTAGAGTTTTCAGACCCTATTTAGACATATTTATGGATGACATCTTGATATACTCCAAGGACAAAGATGAACACATTGCTCATTTGAAAATAGTGTTGCATACCTTGGGGGAACACCAATTATATGGCAAATTAAAGAAGTGCGAGTTCTTGTTAGAAGAAATAGCATTTTTAAGACATGTAGTTTCGAAGGAGGGGATTAAGGGTGACCCTAAGAATGTGAAAGCAATTATGGAATGGCCAAGGCCTACCAATGTCGTTGAGATTACAAGATTCTTGGGTTTAGCCTCCTATCATCAAAGGTTTGTAAAGGATTTTTATTTATTTTTTTTAGAAAATAGCATCTCCCCTAATCAATTTGTTCAAGAAAGCTATTAAGCTTGACTGAACAAAGAGGTGTGAAAGGGCATTTCAAGCATTGAGGCATTAATTAACTACTGCCGCAATCCTAACATTGTCAGAAAAAGTTAAAGAGTACACAATCTAAAGTGATTTATCAAAGAATGGGTTGGGATGTGTTCTGATGAAAGAAGATAAACCTCTCGATAGCTCAAGCCTTATGAGAGATATTACCCTGCCTATGACCTGGAACTAGCAGTTGTGGTCCTTGCGCTGAAAATTTACAGACATTACTTGTGTGGAGTACGTTTTAAGATCTAGATAGATCATCAAAGCTTGAAGTATATCTTCACTCAAAAAATGAGCTCAATTTGGAATAGAGGTGTTAACTAGAAATACTTAAAGATTATTACCTACAGATCTAATATCACCTAGGAAAGGCAAATGTTGTCGCAGATGACCTGAGTAAGTAGTCACAACTTAACTTAAACAATATAGTGATTACCCAGTTGAACCTCTTATGAGAATTTAAGGACTTTGGTGTTCAATTAGTGTCAGATAGGCAAGCAAGTGTTCAATTGTTAGCATGCACTTTATAGCCCTCCATAGTGGAGGAAATTCGAGTGACCAAAAAAGTGATCCTGAACTCCGAAGGATAAAGAAAAATTTAGAGAGAGGGAAGTCGCCTAGGTTTATTGTACATGAGGATAGGACCTTGCAATTTCAGAATCACCTCCGTGTGCCTAAAAATGAGGAATTAAGGAAGAAGATCTTAGAAGAGGCTCACAACACTTGACACTTGTTGCACCTAGGGGCAGTAAGATGTATAGGGACCTGAGGCAATACTTTTGGTCGAATAATATGAAGAAAGAGATCACAGGGTATGGACACAAGTGTTTGATTTGCCAAGAGGTTAAAGTAGAGCATAAATGTTCAATGGGTGAACTGCGACCTTTAGACATCCCAATTAGATGTGGGACTCAATCTCAATGGACTTCATCATGGGTTTACCTTTTTCTACTTCAAAGAAGAATGCCATCTTGGTAATAGTTTATCGACTCACTAAATCTTCCTAGTTTCTACCAATGCGGGATACTTGGGGAGTTGAAAAACTAGCCCACCTATATGTTAAGGAGATAGTTTAATTTCATGAAATTCCAACAAACATAGTGCTAGATAGAAATTAGAGATTTCAAGCCCATTTCTTTTCTCTAGCACTGCAAAAAGCTTTTGAAACCAAATTGAATTTTAGTAGCTCCTATTATCTTGAAACAGGTGAGCAAACTGAATAAGTAAATCAGATTCTAGAAGATATGTTAAAAGCTTGCGTATAAGAGTTCCAAGGGATATGGGATGACAACTTACCATTAGTGGAGTTTTCTCACAACAATAGTTACAGTCCTCCATTAAAATGATCGATTTGAGGCTCTATATGTAAGAAAATGTAGAACCTCATTGTGCTAGAGTGATTTACAGCATTGACCTTAGGCCCAGAACTAATCCACGAAACTACTAGAATAATAAGGAAGATCCAAGAGTATATACAGGTTGCCTAGAGGTAGTAAAACAGCTACATTAACAGAAGAAGACGGCCTCTGGAGTTTTGAGTAGGTGATAAGGTTTTTCTAAAAGTTTCGCCAACCAAAGGTATAAGAAGGTTTGGAGTGCGAGGCAAATTGAGCGCAAGATACATTGGACCATATAAAATTGTTGAAAAGTTGTGCCCCGTAGCTTACTAATTGGAACAGCCTGTAGAACTTGAACGTGTACATAACATGTTTTATGTCTCACAACTCATGAAATACATTCTAGATCAGAACTATGCTATTGCAATCGAGCCCATTAAAGTTAATGAGGATCTAATGTATGAAGAATGTCCAATTTAGATACTAAATCGCAGGATTAAATAACTACACAACACGCATATACCTTTAGTCAAAGTACTTTGGATAAATCGTGCCTCCTCAGAAGCAACTTTGGAAACTGAGGAAGAAATAAAAGCCAAGTACTCGCACTACTTGAGGTAACCTCGAATGTTTGACAAAACTCATAGGCTTGGAAGGCGAAACTCTTTAAGGGGGGAATGCTATAACTGTCCAATCCTAAATCATGTTTATTTATTTATTTAAGCGATTTTACTAATTTTTCGAGTCTATTTATCGCATTTAATCATTTTAGTCGGGAAAAATTCATTTTAGGCCCCATTTTATGCCCCATTTTACAATTCGAGTTTCAATTATCATCACAATTTTGGGTGAATCGATAGTAGGCCCTGATAAATATGATTAAATATTAAATTATTTTCAATAACATTACAAAAATTTAATTTCGAGCTACGTAAAAAGATTTATCGTAAAGGTGTGCTATTTTCCAGGCCCAATTCATTTGGGCCAATTTACGGCCCAGGAGGTGGTACTAATGAACTTAACTAATTACCACTCCTTATGCTGAATTTTAATTAGAAAAAACCTACTTTATGATGATATACAATTGGCTAAATTATAAAGATATCTCTATGTTCTCAAGAAGTAAAATNCTAGTCCTCAAGAAGTAAAATTCTCCTGTTTCTCGCCCACCCGGTTTCCCCTCCCTTGCACCTGCTGTGTGCAACTGCTGTTGGTGCTGTTTTCAAGTGGCTACCGCCACTCCCAGCCACCACCAACCCCCACCCCCAACACAACTAGCTAGCATCCCCAACTCCTACCACTACCAAATACTAGCTCCATCTTCTTATATTCAAGCTCAAAGTGAGTTAAAATCCTAACTCTATATTGATTTATTTTTGGTTATTTTAGTAATGATTTTATGTTCTTATGATGAAAATAACTGCCAGCATGCAAATTTTATTGTTTTTGGAGATGTTAGATATTGTGGAGTTGAGCTTCAACTTGATTAAGTGGGTTTGAATCAAGGTGTGAGCTTGTGTTGCTTATTTGGTTGCTTTGATTGTTTAGGTTATGGGTGATTATGTTAAGTCTTTTCATTGATGGGGTGGATGTAAATAGGGGTTGGACATAACCTAGGGTGTCACGACCATGTACAATTTGGTTTAATATTTGAATCAAATATATTATTTGTATTGAATTAGATGGAATTTTCAAGGTTGAAGGTGCTATTGGCTTGAAAAATGATGTTATGTGAGTTTGCCTAAAATTAGTGGATTATAAAAAATCCAATAAGCGATTAAAAGAGGTTATTTGGTTTATCAATGCAAGCAAGTGAGTTAATGGGAACATTTTAAGTGTTTTTGTGAAAAAAATGATTGAAAAATATGGAAGAATGATTGTGAGGTAATTCTTGAGTGTCCAGGCGTAAATAAGGTGAGGACAATAAGGAAACAAAGGTTAATGGGCCTCAAAGGGGCATTTAGCTTGATTTAGGAGGAAAAAAAGGACGAAAACCATAAATTTTTGGACTTTAAATGTTTTTGAATAATTATGGGCATTACAAAGAAGATATAAAGTTTAGAGAGTTCAATAACTTTAAGTATGGTTGAAAACTCAGTTTGATTGAAAACCCAAGTTAAATGGCATGTGAATGAAAATAGATAAGTGGGGAGAGTAATGACCCAAGGACAGTGCTTGTTAGGCTAAGTCGGTGTGAACAAACGAATTGTAAACCTAATGATACGTCTCCTGGCCTTAAACCCTTGATATTCGTTCAGAAATATGAAAAACCCATGTTCCATTTTCATTATAATCTCAATTATTTTACTTTGCTTCATCTTGCTCCATTTTATTTTATCTTGAATTAAAGTACCTTAGTATATTTAGATTTTAAATCATCTTAGTGTGATGCACCTTATATTAAAATGTTGAGTTATGGATGCCATTTAGTTAATCAATTTCTATTAAAGTTACAAATTATGAAAGTGAGCATTGTTTACCAACTACATATGCCCATTATTACATGTCATAAGCAGAATTGAGGTCTTGTCTACCATTTCTCATTATGCATGAATATTATCAAGTGCGATTGCATTTTAACTATGCCAGTACATCCATTGTCTGCATCTTTAGAAATCTAAATGCATTTATCGAAGTTATAATCTCTTAGCAAGTATATCAACGAATCAGTTTACTCAATCATTTATCACTTAATCAGTGACCTTGTTAGTTGTCAGTTATGTCAACTTGGCAGGTGTACACTTCTGTATAAATTGTAACAGTCATTAAGGGGTTTGCTATGAGATAGTAATTGGCAATACAGTTTTACATTCTTCTCATACACTGTTTTAATGTAAAATGAATTGCAAAGCGGGCACCCAACTAATTTTTCACTGATCATTTAATAATAAAGGAATGCATGTATTGAACTTCGGCTCACATTTCGAAACGTTTGCCATGTTTTGTTTTACGTAAATACTTAGTGAATTGTACTCATGCTAGCAAACCAGCTGAAAAAGGTAAGTGAGCAAGGGAATATGGATAAATCAGTAATGATGTTAGTTCAAGAATATTTTAGGAATTGTACTTTGAGAACTTCAGTTGATGAAGTTGTAAGCTTTATGGAGGATTGCTCTATTGTGGTGTATAAACATTATGGTGGTTAGCATCTGTTTGTATATGGTTTGATAATGTTTGAATTTGTATGATTGTGATCTATGCTTGCCTATGTTATAGCAAGTGCACATGTTTAAAGCCTTCTCCTTCTGGATAGTGGTAACACCCCAATTGTTGGGTTTATCAATTTTAATTAAGGGTTTAATCGAAGAACAGACAAACAGTGAGACGTGCACACTGGTAGTGTTACAAGGGCGAACGTAGGGATTTAAAGGGCTTCTTGCTTATGCTAAGTGCAACTGTGATTCCTACGAACATGAGTTAAGTGTCTTAGGTTATGTCTTTCTTTTCTTTTATTTTAGTTGAGGACAAGGAAAATCTTGGGGCGCGGTATTTCTTTCGGCTTCAAAACTGTCCATTTAAGTACTTCTAATCAGTTAGTTTTTACTCTTAATCGGGATTATTTTTGGTTTTATTTGATTATGATTTTATAGAAAATAATGATTTAATGAACTAATGAGTGTCGAAAGTGAATAGTAAGAGTTGGACTACAAATTTTGGCCAAGCGCAACAGTCAGTGCCCCATATTTTCTACTAAATTTGGCCGCAGTCGAGTAGCTTAATTCAATCCAAAGTTGGAAAGCTCATTTTGTATGCAAAATTTCAATATAATTTGTCAAGTAAATTAAGGAATACAATTAGAAAAGTGGAAATTAAATACAATTATAAGCATAATTTGGAAATTAAATACAATTAGAAAAGTGGAATACTAACTTGGGTTTTAAGAATTCTAATATAATTAGGAAAGTATGGGGGGTCGACACTAGTATAAATAGGGGGTCTTAGGGGTGCCTATAAATCATCAATTGTCTGCCTCTTAATTGTAGCATTAGTTCCTACAGTTTGAGATATTACTGTAATTTTAGCAATTCTATTGACTTGAGTTTAACACCATGTTTTCTTTCGCTCTAGATTTAATTCAAGTTTATTAATTATAGTTTTAATTCAATTTTTATAGTTTCAGTTTTCATTTGATTTTAGCTTATCCAAAAATCATCTTCATCAAAGTTTCAATTTTTGTTACTCCCTTTGATTTATGTTGGATACCGAATTTTCATGATTGACACACTTCGAAGAGTCAATATTCTTCGTTGGCTTTTAAGCATATATCGTAATCTATTTCCTTTCTCTTACTTCTTATTTAGAATTTACTATTTTGTAGTAGTTGTGATAATTTCTTTATTAGTTATTTAGTTTACAGTTTTCATTATGTTAGATTAGTTTCAATTCTATTAGTGGGATGATTCTCTTTTCCCTATTCCTTATTATTAATTTAGTTAATTTGTGTTAGTTTTTGTTGTGGTTGGCCTAAATTCGACCCTGTTCCTACGGATTTAATTCTCAAGTACTAAGGATGACAACTACATGCTTGTGGTATTACTTCACTTGCTTTAGGGGTATAACAAGCTTTTGGCACTATTGCAGGGGACAACGGTTTGAATTTACTATTTTTTTCTGCTAATTTATCTTATTAGTCTCATAATTTTGTTAGTAGATAGTCTCTTGAACTTATATTTAAATCAATTGAATAGCTAGGTTAATTAGTATTTCATAAACTCAATTGGTTTGCCTTTCGTGTTTAATAAAAACAACAAAAGTCAACAAAATTTAAAATTCTAAAAAAAAATTAAAAAATTAAAAAAATATAAAGTGGAGGGTATGGTAATTTTCCTTTTTTTGCAATATGAGCATGAAATATTTTGGAGATATTTAAGTGCAATGCATGATTTTCATGCTCAATGTGCTAGTCGATAGTTTGAGAAATGAGAAATTTGCCAAGTCATCTTTGAGGGATTGAGTTTCGCATATCACGGGCATGTTGAAACCATATATCCTACGGATTTTGGCCGTTTGTTTTCTAAATCTATCGATGAAATTTAGGACTTCTTGAGTATTTAGCTCGTGACACTTAGGAGTATGAAAATTATATACAGGGTCTTGCCCCATTCCTACTCCCCATCCGCCTTTTTAGTGTGATTATAATGAATGTTCTGAGCATGCTATTGATGCCTATCCATTCCGTGCTATGCTATCTAGAATTAGAAGTAAATTGAATGAGAAGTTAGAAAACATGACAAGGACTATGATAGCGATACTTATGTCATTAGTTAATCAGACCAGGAAGGATGATATTGTGAATGACCTGTGCATATCTCTATATCTTGACTTAGCATCTGACATTAGCATACCCAAAGACACTACTGATGATGTCTTATCTATACATAAATCACCTATTGCTAATTCATATTTTATATGTAATTTTCTCCCTTACTTTACCTACTTTTAAGTCTTTGAAATATATTTTTATGAGTAAATAATGCATATTTTCTATGATTTTCAGGTAAAAATAAAATACAAGAATTTGGGAGGAGTTGTTCAATTTTACTTGGATTTTTTACAAGTTCAACGCCTAGATTCCAAGTCCAAAAGCCCAAAAGAAGGAAGGAAGAAGAGCAAGGCAGCCCATGTTGGGCCTGTGAGGCGTGGCCCACGGTCAAGCTCCAACCCAGCTCCTCTTCTCTTTTCCTTTCAAGCCACGCTTGGGCCTGTTCT
>NCQV01135986.1:0-12998 GCA_002740545.1 Lophocereus schottii | reverse complement strand
AGGATGACAAGAGAATCGGGTATTTTCGCACTACAACTCGTAACATTCTCATAGAGATTAAGGACATCCCCATGCTAAGGCACTCAAAGCCCAACACTCTAAAAAAATTTAGGAATGAGAACAAGTATTATGAGTATCATAAAGATTATGGGCATACTACCGCTGAGTGCCACGAACTCAAAAAAACCCTTCATGAGCTGGCTGATCCAGGAAAGCTCAACTGCTTCTTGAGAAAAGGAGGAGGTAGGGATCATAACCGATGCAACTCAGAGGGAAAGAAAGACACTGATGCTGATCGTAACACAGAGATCATAGCCACCATCATTGGAGGGATCGATGCTAAGGAGTTGAGCATAGGGTACTGAAAGGCTCATAACCGGAAACTCAGTCAGGTCATGGCCACCAGGGAATGGAAATCACATTGTGAGACCAACCATGACCTGTAGTCTAGAGGACATGCAGCCATTGCAAACCCCTTACAATGGAGCTTTGGTAATACAACTCAAGGTAGCGACTACCATGGTTCACCAAATACTTGTGGATACTGAAAATTCGATTGATATCATCGCTCTAGAGTGCTTAAAGAAATTGCAGTACAGTGAGAAAGACTTAGAAGTTGTGGAAGCTTCTATTATAGGGTTCGGAGGACAACCCACGTATCCGCTTAGAACCAAAAAACTGCCTCCGGGTGGGCGATAAAGATAACTCATGTACTGCGGAAACAAACTTTCTAGTGGTGCCCATACCATCAAAGCCGTGGTGGCATATGTGTGTTGACTTCACTGATTTGAACAAACTATGCCCCAAAGATAGCTACCTATTGAGAAACATAGACAAGCTAGTCGATTCTACGGCTGGCTACGAACTCCTTAGTTTCACGGATGCTTTCTCGGGCTATCATCAAATCCCTTTAGCTAGGGAAGACCAAGAGAAGATGACCTTTTATTGTTGACACTGGTCTATACTGCTATAAGGTGATGCCATTTGGGTTGAAGAATGCTGGAGCTACCTATCAATGCCTCATAAACAAAGTTTTCGCGACACTCATAGGGAAGGCCATTTAAGTGTATGTCGATGATATGATCACTAAGAGTGTTAAAGGAATCAATCATATAACTGACCTTCAGGAGACCTTCAAGGTCTTGAGGCATTATGAAATGAAACTCAACCCTAAGAACTGCATCTTTGGAGCCACATCCGAAAATTTCTTTGGGGTACATGATTGATCAAAGAGCCATTGAAGCCAAACCTGACGAAGTCAAAGCAGTACTAAACATGAAGTCTCCAACAACAGTGCAAGAGATACAAAGGCTCACCGGCTGCGTTGTCGCGCTTGAAAGGTTCATGTCAAGATCGGTAGATAAATGCCTTCCTTTCTTCAAAGTCCTAAAGAAAACAGCATGCTTTGGTTGGGATGAGGAGGCCGAGCAAGCCTTCCAAAACCTCAAGGAGTACTGGGGAAAACTCCCTCGAATGGTAAGCCCTGCTATAGAGGAACCATTGCTAGCATACCTTGCCGTCTCTAATCATGCGGTCAGTGCAGTGCCGCTTGTGGAAAGAGATAGACAATAGCTACCGATCTATTATGTCAGCCACATCTTAGCAGGGGCGGAGCAGCACTACCCCCTCATTGAAACTTTGCATATGCTTTGTGAGTCATAAGTAGGAAGCTACATCCGTACTTTGAGTCACACCACCTTGTTGTCCTGACTAACCAACCCTTGTGAAACACTCTTGAGCAGTATGGAAGCTCCAGAGGAATGCTCAAGTGGGCTGTCGAATTGGCACCCTATGGCATCACATTCGAACCACTAAGAGTACTCGAAGCTTAAGCTCTTACTAACTTCATTGTCGAGTACTCAGCCCCAAATGGGACCCAAGAGATCATCAGCAAAGCATAGATGTCACCCAAAGGACATTCGTATGAGCATGCATTAAAATTCACATTCAAGACATCCAACAATGAAGCAAAGTACGAAGCCCTACTGGCTGGGATGGAAATTTGCAATGTGCTAAGTGGTTTTACACCTAAAGGCTTTCTCCAACTCACAATTGGTGGTGAGTCAAGGGAAAGACGAGTTCAAAGCTCACGATCCATTCATGGTAGCCTACTTGGCTAAAGTAAAGAAGCAGTCCTCCATGTTCCAAAAATTTGTAATTGAACACGTGCCAAGATCAGAGAATCGGCAAGTAGATGCCTTATTAAAGCTTTCCATTTCCTCCCCCGATGGATGTCCTAAAGACATTCATTGGGAGGCCCTATCAAAGCAAATGATTGACGCCAAGGAGCTGGCTTGGATTGATAGGAGTGAGATATGGATGGAGCCCCTCACAAGCTACTTGCATGTTGGAACCCTACCACAGGACCTGAAGGAGGCCGATGGCATAAAGAAAATATCTGAATGGTTCTTGCTATATGAAGGACTCCTTCACAAGAAGGCCCTCTCACATCCCCTGTTAAGATGCACTACACTAGATGAAGGCAAGAAGATCTTGGCCGAAATACATAAAGGGGAGTGTGGGTCACACATTGGGGGACGCAGCTTGGCCACAAAGGCATCGGTTATTATTGGCCCACACTCCGGTTGGTTGCAATGAAAATGGTTAGAAAATGCGGCAAGCGCCAAAGATTTACCCCATGTACCGCCAACCATCCACCCCAATGACGACAATCCATTCCCTGTTTCCTTTCTCAAAGTGGAGCGTGGACATTTTGGGTCCTTTCCCAAAGGCAACAAGACAACGTAAATTTTTATTTGTCGCAGTGGATTATTTCACCAAGTGGGTAGGAGAAGAGGTAGTAGCATCCATCACCGAAAGAGAAGTCTACAAGTGTATATGGAAGAATATCATCACAAGGTTTGGAGTCCCAAGAGCAATGGTGTTTGACAATGGTCGGCGGTTTGATATTGATAAGGTGCGAGACTATTATGCCAAGTATGACATCTAAACAGGGTTCACCGCCGTCGCTAGGCCTCAGACAAATGGACAAGACGAATCCACCAATAAGCAAATTCTCAATGGCCTTAAGACGAAACTGGACAACACAAAGGGGCTATGGGCTGACGAGCTCCAAGCTATACTATAGGTCATTCGGATAATGGAGAAGAGCACAACAGGAGAAACCCCGTTCAAGCTTGTCCACGTATTCGAGGCGTGCTTCCAGTTGAGGTTATTGTACACCCATCGCATTTCCGCCTTCCAAGAGAACCTTAATAACAAGGCCCTTAGGGTTGCACTTGACCTATTGTCCATGGTAAGAGGATGCGCCTAACTCAGAGAAGAGATTGCAAAACTCCAAATGGCCCGAGTTTACAATCGTAAGGTCATGGAAAGACCAACAAAGGCGGAAGACTCGGTCCTACGAAAAATGGAGGCCACCGGAAAGGGGATAAGCGAAGGGAAGCTTACACCCAACTGGGAAGGGCCATACATGATCATCGAAGAAGTACGACCTAGAACGTTTTGCTTCTCAACCCTTCAAGGGTAAAGGATGCCAAGGACTTGGCCCTCCGACAACCTTAGGAAGTACTACATATAATGTAGGTGACACATCCACAAGTGGATGGGTGTTGTAGTTTAGATTAAAAGATCGTTCTCAGGTGCCAAAGTAATCTACCGAGCTATATTCAAAATGCTAAGCAATCAATCTTTTCAATGAGTTGATTTAAAATATACTAATTATCTAATTGGAAATTCTATCAAAGTAAAGCATCTAGGGATTCAATTTGCCAAGTAAAGAGTTAGATTATAGAATTAAGCATGCACTTTCCATGAATTGGATAATTCAAGGAATTACATTCGAGTTAAATTTAATCCTTTCTTTTGAAATAGATTAAATTGCCCAAATGAATTCAACTAACACTCTTTCAATTGTCCTTGATTTAGTCTAGGTTGAAGATTTATGAATGCTAAGTATCTTCTTAACATGCAATGCTCTCCAAGTTTTGCTAGGTCAAGTTCTATCAAGGTGATCTAACGGTGAGTTTCACTTTTCAGTACTTCACTTGACTATCTACTATAAGCAAGCAAAATTGGCCAAACTTTACTCACAGCATTTTACTCTCAAAATAGAAGTAAATCATTTCAATCATAAAGTAAGCACTAGATTGTAGAAATTAAGGATCCAACTACAATAATGCGGCTAACAAATCCTAAGATTAAATAAAATTAATAACTTATATTTTAAATTCAACTAACACAAGAGTTCAAGGATAAATTCAAAAGGAAAGAAAACTTTACAACAATAGCAACCCTTCAATGGTGTCACGATTCTCAAGCCTCCAAGAGCAAAGTTTCTCCCTTTAATTCTCCTTTTTCTCCCAAAAATAAATTAAAATTCTAACTTAAGAGAGATGAATGAGAGAGTAGTGGTGAGATGATGGTCATCCTCCTTCCTTCAGCCGAAAACATGCGTTTTAAGCACTAAAACCAAGCATCTTTAGCCGCACAATGAAGTAAGATGAAGAGGTTAGTAGTTACAAGTTCACCATAGTCCGTGGAAGCCACCACGGGCAGACCGTGGTGCTTGCTAGATCTGAAATCTTCTGTTGCTCTCTTACTCCATGGGCATAGGACTTCTGGTACCTCCGTGTGGGGTAACATGCACCCAAATGAGGGTCAATTGCTAGGTCAATTGGTTTAAAATCCTACAAAAGTCAACAAAGAACCATACCCAACCATAAAACGAGAATAAGAGTATAAATTATAAGATCCATGAATTCCCCAAAAAAGTGCTACAAAACGTCCCAAAAATGAAGCATATCGGAGCATTGATCAGTGGGTCCGAAACGATCGTGTGTCAATGTTAATGGGATACCTGCTTCGCACTCGCACATTGGCTATATGTTCAGTTGCCCTCGATTTATCATCTATGAATATTAGTGAATGTAATTCCCTTCAATCTTTTTGCACTTTTTGTTGTAAATTTTAGGGGCATAGGAGCTTAGAGAGAAGCGACAGAATCAACGAAATGACAAAACTTAACGACAAATCCAAATGAAAAGATACACTGATGGAAGGATCAACTTGTTCAGCTTACATCCGAACTTAACCCACGAACACCAAAGTTGGCAATGGAAATGATAGGACGTTGGCCTTATATCCATACTCGTCCTACCTCCTCAAACGAGGGGTCTAACCAAACACAACAATTTGGTTAAATGATATGCTGATGTAGGGATTAGCTCGTTCGACTTACATCTGGGCTTAACCCATGAACGCCAAATTGGCAATGGGAACGATAGGACGTCAGTCTTGTATCCGAACATGTCCTACACCCTCAAACAAGGGTCTAATCAAGCATGACAGTTTGGTTAAATGATACGCTCATGCAAGGATCAGCTCATTCGGCTTACATTTGAACTTAACCTACGAACACCAAAGTTGTCAATGGGAACGATAAAACGTCGGCCTAGCATCTGAACTCATCATACCCCCTCAATCAAGGGCGCCATAGTAGGCCATGGGAGGCAAAGCATCTGTTTTATAGAGAAGGATGTATGGCATTGTTACGCTTAGCTAACCGTCCTCCTCTTACGAAGAGAGAGGGATAGCCTCTTCCACCCTCTCAAAGCGAGTAACCTTCGCTTTATAAACGAACATAACTTCTGTGACACATGATGTCAATAGATAGCGACAGCAAGTGAGGCAAAGATGTGATGGAAAATGAAGGAACCCCTTATAGGGAATGTCATAGATACAAACAAATAAGAAACCGCAGCACATAAATAGAAATTCTAACTAAACAATGCAAAATGGGCAGGCTGAAATGCTCACGGCAAAAACCAGTCACTCATAGGAGTGAACTCTAACGAGCTATGGAAGAATGAATAAATGGGGGGAGTAAGGCATATGCATCATCATCATCATCATCATCATCATCATCATCATCATCATCATCATCATCATCATCATCAACATCACTGCTGGCATGGGTCTCCACAACATCATCCTCCAGAAAGTCTTGTTGGGCAAACTCTGGAGAAGATGGGGGAGCGGTGGACGCGACAACCACATGAGAGCGAGCAATCTCTAGACGAATATCCTCCTTCCTCTTAGCATGGCCACTAGCATCCCTCATCTTAACCACGTTGGCCTATTAAAGGACGACCTCCCAGTCAGGCATGAAGAGCCCTCGACCTCCATCATACTCGTGAGCAGCTCGGGCCATATGGTCCATTGTCACTTCTTGCTCTTTCTCATCAGAGACATTAATGACATCTAATTGGGCTTGGTAGGCCTGGTTCTCCATAAGCGTCCTCTCAGCCTCATACTTACGCTGCAATTCCTTTAGCTGGTTCTCCAACTCCTAATTCTAGCGCCCCTTTGTTCGAAGCTTCTTGTTGAGAACTGCTATCTCCTTCTTGTCATGACATGCCTGATCCCTGAGAGAGTTAAACTCAACCTTCGTAACACGCTGGGCGAGAACTAAACGAAGGACGAATTAAGCACGAATCACACGCTGGGCCCTTTTGTTCCTTTAGCTAGTTCTCTAATTCCCATTTGCCTTATTTATGAAAACAAACCTATACTTCCACCCATGAACGGAAGAAGGCTTGTCTAAAGCACACATGTAGTCGGGTCAACAAACTATTCGATACTAACCTTTCACTCCACACGTGTTGATGTTAAGCTGGATGATGTGCAAGAGAAGGCCACAGCTGTGCACTCGCGACGTTTAAGCTTTGTAACGCCCCTAACCCTAGGGCTAGTGATTTTAACGTTTTCTTAAATTTTGGGGTGTAATGAATAGAATTTCGGCTAAAAACTAATCATTTTCCAGGCTTAAGGCCTTGAATTAAATCCCTGCAATGAATAGAAGTATAAAAGGACAAAGAAAAAAGCTCAACGGCTATACACCGTAGTTCACAACTCTACGAGCTACTCGCTCGGAGTATACCAAATAATATACTTCAATGATAAAGAAGGATATAAAGGATACAACTCGATGGATCACACATCCAGAGTACTTGGATTTACATCCAACAAATAAATAACACCAGCAAAAGGTGGCTAACTAATCAGACGATTGGCTCACATGGCCATACAGAGCGACTCCTAAACAATATGCATTACATGAACTAGAGTACTTTGGTTACGTACATTGACAACTCTAAGGTACATCATATTTTACCATTTAACTCGTAAGTCTACTTCTATATGTGCACACATGACACCTTATCGAAGCAAGGGAATATTTCAAATTGGCAAATTAACTTCTACCTATCACATCGAAAACCTGGGAAAAGGGGAAATAGAGATGGGATGAGCTACCACACACTCAGTGAGTATTTCTTAACTCCTTAAAAACTAAAACATTTGTAAGTAACAATGATAAGTAGCAATCACACAACATTTATATAATACTATCATAATAGGCAATCAAAACTCCTTAAGGAAACCATCACCTCTGAACTTCACACCAAGCCACTCAAGCTCGTATCTACTCCTTAAATAACCAAACTTCCTTAGAAACAAGCATTCAAGTACACAACCAAGCAAAATGACAAGGACAGGGTGAAAATGCTTTCAATCACGCTTTTGGAAGCATAGTAAGTAATTTTAGTTTTTAAAGAATTGCTTACAATTTAAACTAGCCCCTTTATGGCTCAAATACTTTTCAAACATTCTTGAAACACCCACATTGGTAAGAAATCAAATGGTTTTCTCACATATCAGGAACGTATCTTTCTATTCAGGTATAAGATCATATAATCTGCTGGTTTGGGGGGAGCTACACTTACCTTGTGTGAGGTCATCACACACAACTCATGTTATCCCTGGGGTGTACTTAACATAACATTCGGCCAAATGCGTCTCAGCAGAGTAGCTCTAACTTTGATATTGTCCTTTTTAGGGGTAACAGCCCATGCCTTGTCCTGCGTCTAGTCCCCTTCCTCAAGGTTTTATTACTCATCACATATCATCGAACCTTATCTTTGGTGGAAGCAGCTCACGCTTTATCTTGCGTCCAGTCCCCACCATCAAGGTTTTATCACACATCATCAACCATTACCCTCGTCAGGCTTTGATCTAGAGTTCCCACTTCTGGGTTTATTCCCTAGGCCTGGCCAGTTACATAGCACTATCTTAGCTATCAAAATGCACTGAACATTTATAGTTTATTAAAAGAGCCCACTGTCACACACAATAAGTCTCACCTTCAAGCGAGTCACAAATCACTTCTTTTTAATAGTCGCTTATGTAAATAAAACTATGCTTGTCTAGCAAAATAACCCATAACCATATTAATAGTGTATGGTTCTTTCATTTTCAATCAGAAAACCTCTTAAGATCATGGTGAATCTACTAACTCGTAATTCAAAATTTAAAATAATTGGCTAGCATATAATTCAAACTAGCTTTCGTAATTAAACACCTTCAGTTACCCTTTTTGAGTTCATTTCAATTCTTTAAAATCAAAAGAAAGAGATTTAATACAAACCAAAACCTTAAAACATTTTTGAGCTCATTATTAACTTTTTTTTTTAACTTTCTAGACCTATCGACTATTCAGTTGAGTCATGCAATTGAGTAGTTCGACGATTTAGGGTCATTTTAGGCTACAAACATCTTAGCAATTGAACAGGCAACTGATGAACGTTTGAAACATTTGAAATTATGAAAACAAGCTTTTAAAAACCGTTTCAAATATTTCTGAAATGCATAATTCACTCATATAACATCATTTTATTAATTTAAGAGGAGAAGGATTCACAAATAGCATATTTGTTTCACTTCACAGGAACAGTTTCAATAGAATTACCTAATATCACAATTACTTGCCAATTCACACGATTAAGATTAATATCAAACCCAAGCTCCCTCTTGACACAACATTGTCCACAAAAACCTCGAATCACTCATTAGTTCCACTTCAAACCATCCAACTGCCAACCTCGGCTCAGTATCATAACCATTCAATCGTTTAATTTGCAAAAACCAATATCCACAAGCATAGTATTCATATGTAATCACCAGCTAGCAAAATGATGCATCAATTCAACATGCATGAATTCCAAATTAGCATCATCATCATTTTTATCAGATTTCAACCTCAGATCCTTCAATTACTGATAACAATTTCAGAATTAAACATGAACTACTTAAAATTGTTAAAATTCATTTGGAATTACTAATAATTAGAAGAAAGAGAGAAACCCACTTCGAAGCCACGCTAAAGGACCCAACTCCTGGGCAACTTAGGCAATTTCAAGCTAAGTTCGAGTCCCAGGTGTGCCATGGTGGCAGTGGGGTTAAGGGTTCAAAACCCTAACCCTCGAGTCCTTAATTCACATGATCTTTGGTGGTCGCCAGACTTGAGCCCACCGGTGGGGACAGCTCGTCACCACTAACCTTAGCATTGTCGACGCCTGGGTGCAGCCCCAGTTCTCTCTCCCATCTCGCTCTCTTGCTCTCACTGGATACCTCTGTCTCTTTCTCTCTCTCTCTCTCTCTCTCTCTCTCTCTCTCGCGGTGTGGTGACAGTGTAAAGTGGTTGCACGGGGCACGACGACTGGTTGTCGGCACACCGGCAACCTCGTCTCCCTCTCTCTCATGGGTTGCTCAGGAGGAGGGCCGAGTTGCAGAACCCCTGATTCTACCCCTCTTAAGGTGAAGAACGAAAAAGGGGGCTTCGACCCCCTCCCCCCCCTTTTGTGTTCTTTTTGGTTCTTCTTTGTTTTTTGGTTGCTTGCTCATCCAACTAATATTACTTAACCCAAATTTCATTCCTCTTTAGCCTAAATTCAAACGTTAATACTAATGTTCGTCGATTTCTTCATTCCCACTAATAGCACTCAGTCTAGTATTTGACGAAATAATTTCTAAGGTTTGTCAACCCAATCACACTCGAAAATCTATTCGACTCAGTACCAGATAGTAATTCTCATTAACGCTTGTTAAGATCATCATAAAATTTTGAAACTAATAACAATAATAGTAATCATAATAACAATAATAACAACAACAATAATAATAATAATAATAATAATGACAATAATAATATTCTTTTTTTATAAAATTATCACTTAAGCAAGCACATCGGTATTAATTTAACTTAGCTAAAATAATGAAATACGATTCATAATATCAAGAAACATGCTAGATAGTTGGTGTTACAAGCTTACAGGTGGAAATGAGCAATAGAATGGATGCCCATGCATTGGGAACGAGTTGGGTAACCGCAATATCATACATTTGGAGGATTTTCATTACAATCTTAGGAAGCAAAAACCAAAAGCCAAAACCGAAAGCCATACTCTAAGGCTTCTAAGTATACACCTATGCATCTAGGTGTCGGTTATCTATAGTATCTGTCATTGAGGGATTGAGTACTCTATAGTTGCATTAAAAAGAATACTTCAACTCAAAGTCGATGATTTTCCTAAGCTCTTTACGGGATAAAGGGCTGATATAATGAGAAAGGGACTCATCTTCTGGGTCTGACCTAGTAGGGCCTCTAGAAGGGGTTGGATCCTGCTCCAACTCCTCGACTACCACCGTGGGTGGCATACCTACACTAGCAGAAGGCCCAAGAAGTCAATTAGCTGCAGATACTTCCCACGGATAAGCCACAAGCCTACCCGAAGAGTAGGAATCAAGGGATAGACAGCTTTGGATTGGTCCAAAGGAACTCCCACAACGGAATCGTCGTAGGAGGACTTTGAGGGTGCCTAGAGTCCGAATCAAAGTTATCATCGTAATTCTTTAAGGTATTGACACCTTCCGAAATGGGTGAGCTTGGGTGTGGGTCAACACGGCCGTTACCAAACTCACCTCCTCCGAGGCCCAATGAGGGCCTGGAGGACAATTTAAACGAGTATGCAAAGGACGACATAGTTACAATGGGAGAATGATAAATGAATGAGGAAATGAGGAATACATTAGCGATGGGCAGGCAAAGAAATGAGCCCCTCAGAGACTATCTCTCTAATTTTATCTCTCTAGAACTTTAAGAAGAGTGACAGAACGAGAATGAACAATGAGTTTGAGGCAAGGTGCCTATATAGGTATTTAAGTTGCCTTCATAAGCGTGGCCCAATCTAATGACCCGAAAAATCTGATGAAATGTTAAAGAATGAAGATGCAATACGAGTCGAAGAAAAGGGAGAGACAAAGCCCAAAGAACAATAGAGACAGGCCTCATGGGAGGTACCTGATCGAGTGGAAAGAAGTCATCCACATTCAGCTTAGCCGAATGGGAGAAGAGGGCTCTCCTACTCACCTAAGCCAAGTGGAGAGAGATCCCCCTCTCCATTCGGCCAAGTCGGATGGGAGAGGAGACCTCCCCCACTCGGCTCAGCTAAGTGGAGAGAGTCTCCTCTCTCCATTCAGCTTAGCTGAATGGGAGAGGAAGCTGCTCCCACTCGGTTCCCACACAAAAAAGGAAGAAAATGGCAAAAAAAGAGAAGAAAGAGGGAAAAAGAGAAGAAAAAAGAGAAGGAAAAGGAGGAAACAAGGAAGAAAAAGGGGGAAAAGGAATAAAAAAGAGGAAAAGGGAAGAAAAAGGGGAGAAAAAAGGAAGAAAAAAGACAAAAAAATAACGCAGGAACCCTTTCGTACGAAGCCATGGTCAGATCATGAAAAGGGAATGCGACGGATCGAATGAGGAAAAGCATCAGGACTGCTGGTCATGAGTTACAACGTATGGAAAAGTCATGTGGAGTCGAGTTAATAAAACTCACATTTCATTGATAATGAAAACTTCAAGTACGCTATGAAAACGAGCAAAAACAACAGCAAAAGTGTCTACGCGTAGCATGGATACTCATTAAACAAGGGCGTATACATCTGTTACAATCAAACGGAAACCAAACTAAAGACTCTCAAGTTGCTTCTACTTAGCAGCAACAAATAAGGGCCAGTTAATGACGTGATTTTAATGTTACAAAGCTAAGCCGAGCTCCCTTCCGAACTAAGAAGTGCTTTCCTTTTCCTTCAAAAGAAGCCGCTTTCGCCTTAGGGCCACACCCAATTCTTCATCCGAGGGGCTAAAATATTTTTCCTTGGGAAGATGAACGGAAAATGTCAAAGAACCTAAACTTTCCACGCCCTCGCAGCCAACCACGGTAGTAGTGCTTGCCTATCACTGACAGCATCGAGAACTCTCCTAGTAGAAACTCTCTAAAGCCTTGGCCAAGTCTTGGGCCATGAGGGGAGACAATTCTGAAAAGATCACCCTTTGAAGCACGGAGGCATAGAAGGCTAACTGCATTATCACAGGAATCCCGGCGTCATACGCATAACGCCCAAGTTTGGCTTCAGCAAAGCGAGGGCAGAGCGAAGGCCAATGAGGTAGAAAAGGTTTGGGCAGAGGCATCAGGGGCTCTATACTAAGTTTCCAAAATCGAGCCATGATAGGAGGAGCTGAGCGTCCTCTTCACAACCAACAAAGTGGAATCGATGCTTCGACATTATTGATGTGTGGATGAGCAGGGCCTCAAAGGAAGGCAGTGAGCATATTTATAACTCTTTGAGAGAAAAGACAACGTGAATCCACATCTTATCTGAGCACTTGGGGAGGCGTTCCGTTAATATGTGAGGAGCTAAATTATTTGGGTGGATAATGACCCGTCCAATAAGGTACATGGCACCGTCCAACGCAACAGGGAACCCTAGTTGACCGCATGCTTCTAGAAAGAGGATGGGGGCATAATTGTAATTTGACCTCTTGAATGGGGAAATTACCCGCCTACCCTTGAGGCCCAAATCCAAGGCTATAAATACCCCAACATTTTCCATTTGTGGGGACTTCGCACTCTACATTTTTTACATTGCACTTTGGATAAACTTACTAATCTCTCTCTCTCTCTCTCTCTCTCTCTCTCTCTCTCTTTGTTCTTTGCTCTTTACTCTTTGCTCTCTCAATTTGCCTCTCAAATTCTTCCTCAGACTGACTTCAGCATCGAAGGGGCCTTCCTTCGGAGGAACGCTCGAGGTTGAACTCTGTGTAGGTTGTTGAAGGAGGACACATCAATGACATTGATTGATTGACA
>NCQV01135984.1:0-10155 GCA_002740545.1 Lophocereus schottii | reverse complement strand
ATTATGCAAAAGAGACAAAGATAACCCCATAAGAAATTAGCAAAAGAATATTATAACCAAGGATCCATCCTAATCCTAGAATGAGTAGTTTAGCTGGTCATAGCTAGGGAAAACACCATTAGAATTGGTATATTTCACTTCCTATTTCCAAACCTTATACTCAATTACATAAAATTATGAAACTTAGTGTAAACTCTCAAATTTGTTTCGCAAATGAGCTGAGAAGAGAAGATAAAAGTAGCTAACAAAGCCTATTTTCTTCTTAACCCCTCAATCCAAATGATCTTGTCTTGCAAAGACTCTCTCAACTCTCTAAAAAAAATAGAAGATAGAAGATAGGAAAATGAGAGAGAGAATGGATGAATGTATGAGTGTGAGTGTGTATGGATGGATATGAGTGTCTCAACCTTGAACCCTTTTTATAGTAAAAATCCAACCCCTTAGGATACCCCCAAAATTAATGAAAATCAATTCCAATTAATTTGGGATGTTACATGCATGGTCATAGCTAGTCATAAGTATAATATTAATTTTGATTAATGAAATTTGACTAGGTTAAGAATTAGACATGTGGAAAAATAGGAGATCTTCTTCTTCTTCTTTTTTTTTTTTCTCTTTCTTTTCCTTTGGGCTTAAGTTTGGACTCTAGGCATTGCACTTGTAGGAGTTTCGAGTAGAATTAATCAACTTCATCCTAAACTCTTTTATATTTATTTGTACCTGAAAATTTCATAAAATATGCATTGTTTACCCATAAAAATATATTTCAAAACATAAAAGTAGGTGAAATAAAGGAGAAAATTATATATAAAATATAAATTGTCACCAATCTTTATTTTTTGTCTCTTGTCTTTCATTGGTTTCCCTTTTTGTTTTTCACAATATGAAAACACCCTAGAATCTATTTACAAAAATGACCCAAAAAAAAATAAAATATTTGGATTGCCTCCCAAGAAGTGTTCTTTTAGGCTAGAGAGCTCAACCTTTTTTTCTATGTTTGCATGGGATCCGTGAGTGTATGGATAATGACCTTTTCTATGGCTCTCCCATAAAATAGGGTTTAAGTTCCTATCCATTTACTTTGAATGCACCAGTGGACTCCCATCACATCTCTACCACTCTATGAGAAAAGACCTTGATGACTTTAAACAATCCTGACCACTGAGATTGTAGCTTACCCAGGAATAACCTTCATTTGGAGTTAAATAAGAGAACCATGTGACATTCCTTAGATCATTTCTTTATAATGTGCTTCTCAAGACATCTCTTGGGGTCCATTCTTTATAGATCTTGGAAGTCTCTTATGCTTCCAATCTTAATTCATCAAGTTCACTTAATTCTAGCATCCGCCTCTCATCCCTTTAGATCAAAATTAAGGGTCTGAATAACCCAATATGCCTTATGTTCCAATTCAATTGATAAATAACATGACTATTCAAACACTAACCGATATGCCGTAATGCCTAGAGGAGTTTTATAGGCAGTCTGGTATGCCAAAAGAGCATTAGTAAGTTTTAAAGACCAATCCTTATGTGATTGATCAACCATCTTTTCTAAGATACCCTTGAATTCACGATTAGGAAGCTCACCTCAGCCAATTTTTTGGGCATGATAAGGTGTAGCAACCTTGTAAAAACCCCCATACCTCTTCAAGAGAGACTCCAAGGACTTATTGTAAAAATGAGTCCAATTGTCACTCAAAAGAGCCCTTGGTGTGCCAAACCATATGAAAATATGCTTTTTGAGTAACTTGATCACTACCTTAGAGTCATTAGAGGGGGTGGCAATAGCTTCCATCCACTTTGAGATGTAGTCTACTGCTACAAAGATGTAAAGATTATTATAGGATGGAGAAAACGAACCCATGAAGTCGATCACCCAAACATCAAAGAGCTCCACCTTAAGAATTCTACTTTGAGGCATCTCATGCTGCATGGAAATATTCCCTGTTCGTTGGCACCGATCACATGTAAGCATAAAGTTCCTGACATCCTTGATGATCGTGGGCTAATAGAAGTCCGCTTTAAGAACCTTGGTGATGGCCTTTTCTAGATCAAAGTGTCCCCCATATGTTGAAGCAAGGCAATGATGAAGGACATTAGCCACCTCATCTTCCGACAAACACCTTCTATAGATACCATCTCCACATAGCTTATAGAGTAAAGGTTCCTCCTACAAATAATACTTAGCATCGGCTAAGAACTCTTTCTTTTATGGATAAGACAACCCGGGAGGCTACAATCCATAAACTTTATAGTTCACCGGATCGACACACCATAAAGTGGCTTGATGGGAAATGAGAAGGAGTTTGGTCATTCGAAAATGAGTCGTGGATCGAGAGCTCTTCAATAAGAGTGGCCTCGGGGCCTAACCAGGACAAGTGATCGATAGCCCCATTCTCTAGCTCAGCCTCGTCTCGAATCTCCAAATCAAAGTCTTGGAGGAGGAGAACCCATTGAATGAGGTGGGGCTTAGAGTTAGATTTCTTCATTAAATGCCTTGTCTCGAATCTCCAAATCAAAGTCTTGGAGGAGGAGAACGCATTGAATGAGGTGGGGCTTAGAGTTAGATTTCTTCATTAAATGCTTCAATTCGGTATGATCAGTAAAAAACCTATGACCTTGGAATTGATTAAGTATGGCCAAAATTTTTCCACGGTAAATATAACTGCTAGGAACTCCTTCTCCGTCATGGCATAATTCACTTGAGCCTCATTAAGAGTTCAGCTTGCATAGTAGATGGCATATGGCTCACTATCCTTCCTTTGTCATAAAACAACTCTGAATGCAAAATCGCTTGCATCACACATAACCTCAAAATGAAGCCCCCAATCCAAGGCTTGCATTAGCGGAGCCGAAACTAATGCCTCTTTTAACCTAAGAAAGGCCCTCGAACACTCTTCATTAAAATTAAAAGGTGTATCTTTGTCAAGCAATAGGGTGATAGGTTTTGCAATTTTCAAAAAACCTTTAACGAGTTACCAGTGTAAACTTACATACCAAAGAAAACTCCTCACACCCATTATAGAATTCAATGGTGGTAATTTCTCAATCACCTCCACCTTTTCCTTTTTAGCCTTAATGCCTTTTTTAAAAACAAAGTGCCCTAGGACAACCCCCTTTTATGCCATAAACTGACACCTTGTCCAATTTAACACCAAATTCATGTATTCATATCTTTATAATACTTTGAACAAATTATGCGAGCAATGATCAAAAGATGTTTCATGCATATAGAAATCATCCATGAACACCTCCATATATAATATCCTCAATGAAGTTGGAGAAAATGACCATCATGTAATGTTCAAAAGGTGGCGGGGGCATTGCATAGCCCAAATGGCATCCTCTTATATGTAAATGTTCCATATGGACAAGTAAATGTGGTATTTTCTTGGTCGTTAGGATGGATAGGGATTTGGAAAAACCCTAAGTACCCATCTAAGTAGCAAAAATAGACACTCTTAGCCAATCTCTCAAGCATTTGATCAATGAAGGGGAGGGAAAAATAGTCCTTACGGGTGGCCTTATTTAGCTTCATGTAGTCAATGAACATACACTAACTCGTGACTGTCCTAGAGGCACAACATGGATCGAGCTTACCCACTTACTATCAGAGATAGGGTAGATAATGCCGGCTTTAAGCAATTTCAGAATCTCTTTCCTAACCACGTCTTGCATGCTAGGATCTAACCTCCTTTGGTGTTCAATTAGGGTTTATTGTCATCTTCCCTCAAAATGCGATGCATGCACATAGAAGGGTGAATTCCTTTTAAGTCATCAATTGTAAATCCTATGGCCTTACGATGCAATCTAAGTGCTCTAAGTAAAGAATTAATTTGAGACGCACTCAGATTAACATTAAAAATCACAGGATATGTGGAGTTTGGGCCAAGGAATTCATTCCTTAAAGATAAAGAGAGGGGTTTTAATTCTACCTCAGGGGCATGCTTCTCATCAGACAAGGGCTTATCATGACTCACGAGCCCTTCCACCTTTGCAAGGAAAGGTGGAACTTGTGGAGAGACTTCTAAAAAGGGAGCACACATGGCAACTTCAGGATTCTCATCTTTAGAAGCATCGTCATTCAACATACAATGCTCAAGAGGGTCACTAGAAATATGGTCAATGACTTCATCCCTTACTAAATTATCAACCATATCAATTCTACAGAACTCATCAGAAATAGAAGCAAACTTAGAAGCCTTAAACATATTAAACTCCACATGATCACTCCCCACATCAAATGACAATTTATCATTCTTTACATCAATACCGGGCGGAAACCAAGAAAGCCCTCCCAAGAATAATGGGGTATGTGTATCTTCCTTTATTTCAATTATCAAAAAGTCTACTGGCATATATAAATCTACCTTAATAGGCACATCCTCTAAAACACCCACAGGGTATTTCACATAACGATCCGCCAATTATAGGGAGATGGTGGTAAACCTCATTTCTCTTAAGTCAAGCTTCTTGCATATAGAAAAGAGCATCAGGCTCACACTTAAGCCCAAGTCACACAAATCATAGTCTATATAGACATTCCCTGTCAAGCAAGGGATTGAGAAACTAATGGGATCCTTAAACTTAGTAGGAAGCTTATTAGAAAGGGGCATCAAGCTCACACTTGAGCCTAAATCAGATAAAGCACATTCAATACAGACATTCCCTATCAAGCAAGGGTTGGAGGAACTACCGGGATCTTTAAGCTTAGCAGGAAGCTATTTTAGATCGTAGCACTACATTCTTCAATCAAGGAAATAGTCTCATGCTCTCCTAACTTTCTTTTCTTAGATAAAATCTCTTTCAAAAACTTAGCATCGGAAGGCATTTAAGAAAAAGCATCAGTAAATGAAATATTAATGTAGAGTTTCTTTAGGACCTCTAAAAGCTTCCCGAATTGCAAATCAAGCTTAGCCTTAGCCATTCGTTGAGGGAAAGACAAAGGTGAAGTGTAGGGTTTTGGGGAAGTGTGTTTAGGGTCCTTAAGAACCTCATTAGAATCCTTTATAACATCATCATGCACATCACTAAAGGGACTGGATACCTCTTTGTCAATAACATTCTCATCAACATGCACACTCACATCACCACTAACCCCTTTAGGCCCCTCAAGTTGTTTGTCCTCCCTCAAAATCATAGCATTGCATTGCTCCCTACGGTTACGTTCAGCCTTATTAGGATGTCTACGCGAGAGTTTAGAGGATGAGCTAGCCTGTTGGGCAATTTGGGCTTCCAGCATCTTATTATGAGTAGTAAGCAAATCAACCTCATAGGCTAATTGCTTTATGTGCTTATCTTACTTTTTTTGCACCACAAGGTATTCTCTATCATGGCCTCTAAGTTAGATTTTTAGGGAGCTTGTGGGGGGAAAGGGAGGTCTTTAAAACCTGGGATGTGGTCTAGCATTCATTTAGGGCACATTGGAAGGGTTAGACCTATATGAGAAATTTGAGTGATTCCTCTAACCCGAAGTTTAGGTATTGGAATAAGGTTCATTGGTCGGTCTTAGGTTATAGTTGACATAGTTAATTTGGTCATTAGTGCCTTAGACAAATGGACTCCCAATTTAGCAACTTACAGTTAAATGATTAATGGAACCACATATTTTATATGGGTGAGGGGCACTTCAATTCACAACATTAGCATTCAAGTGATCCAATCTTTGAGTGATGGCATATACTTTAATAGAAAGTAAAGCAAGTGCATCAACTTCAAGCTTACTTCCAGACCATTTGGCTTAGCATCAACTCCATTTTGTTCATCAAAGTGTCACCTACCACCACATCTATGGTAGATTGTTCGTGTTGAGTAAATCTGTTATAAAACGTTTCCATGATCATCCATTTATGAAGCCTATGGTGAAGGAACAAATGCAATAGGTCCTTGAATCGCTCTCATCCCTCGTAAAGCATCACATCGTCCCTTTGAACAAAGGTAGTTCTTTGGTTCCTCAAGCTTGTAATCTTGCTAGATGGGAATAATTTGGCAAGAAAGGCCCTCGTGAGCTCATCCCAAGTTGTGTTGGACCCCAGAGATAATGAATGGAGCCATACCTATGCCTTATTCTTTAATGAAAAGCAAAATAGGTAAAGGAGAATGGCATCAGTAGAAACCCTGTTTAGCTTCAATGTGTTATACACCTCTAAAAAGACCAAGAGGTGAAGATTAGGGTCCTCCATTGGGGCACCTCAAACTAAAATTGTTGAACCATAGAGACGAGTACCGGTTTGAGCTAAAAGTTATGAGCTTCCACACTCAGTCAGGCAATACTAGAAGTGATGCCTTGGACTAGAGGGGTAACCAAATCCGAAGTGTCCTTCTTCGATCGCTCATGCCATCAGCCATTGTATGTGAGGTCATGAGCCTTGTGCCTTGGTTGCTCTAGCCTTTGCTTTTTCCTCCTTAAACAGAAAGTCTTTTTAATCTCGAGATCGATTTATGCCGAAATGGACTTCGTATAAAAGGGGAGAATCTCCTGCAAGCACCGACACAAACACTACCAAGGTAATAAAAAAAACTAAAAAGTAAAAGGAAACGAAAAGTGCTCATTTAATTCCTTAGGATTAACTCAATAATTAACAAATTTTGGTCCCATGTAATGACGCTAAAAACTTAACATAGCTCGCAAGCGCATAGGTGTTGTAGTCTATATTAAATATCGTCATGAGGAACCAAAGCAATCTACCGATTTTTGTCTGATTAAAAATACTAGGCAAACAATTCTTAATGAGTTGTTTTACCTATGCTAATTGGCTATTTGGGAATTCAATTGAAGTAAAGCATCTAGGAATTTGTTTTATCTAGCAAAGAGTTGGATCCTTGGATTTAGCATTCGCTCTTCTCTAGTCTGGATTATTCAATCGAATGTGATTCAATTTAATTCGATCTTTACTTTCGAAATAAATTGAATTACCTCCACTAATCTTATTGTTATTATTTCAAATATCCTTGTTTTAGTCTACGTTATAGGTTTTGATTGCTAATGTCTCTTCTCAACATGCAACTCCCTTTCAAGAATTACTAAGTCGAGTTCAATCTTGTTGACCTAATAGTGAGTTTCTCCTTTCTGTTCTTTACTCAACTATCTAATATATGCAAGTAAGTCTAGCCAAACTCACTCACATCAATTCAATCACAAGATATAATAAAACTATACCAAGGTAGATTAAGAACAAGTAATATATTTAGGAATCCAACATCAATACTGTGGCAAATAAATCCCAAGATTAAATTAAACTACCCATTTATGTTCAAACTAAACAACATCTAAATCAAATCACTAGAGTTCAAGAAGAGATAAAGGGAAGAACAAGCTTGGCAACTATGGAGGTTCTTCAATAATCTTTCAATGCTGATTCCGTCCTTCAAATCCTCTATTGCTCCAAAAATTACTAGAAAATTCTAAACCAATGAGAGAGATAAGTGATAGGATAAGTTAGGATTGCCATTGCTTTCGGTCGAGGATGCCTTCATGTATCCAAACTCAAGCATTCTTAACAACAAAATGAAGGAAGGTGGAGAGGTTTGTAGTTATTAGCTCACCACAAGTTATGATGACCACCACAGTCTGATTGTGGTAAGCTTTACCTGTGAAATCATCATTCTTTCTTCACCCTATAGGCATATGGGATAAGGATACCACTGTTGTGGCTCAAAATGTGCCCAAATGAGGGTTAGTGTTTGCGTCAAAAGGGCCTGAAACATGTACAGTGCACTAAAGAAGCATACCCAAGCGTAAAACACAAAAAGGCGCGCAAATTATTTACTTAAACACACAATTCCGTAGGAAATGCCATCAAATGACCCTAAAATGATGCCCATTTTTGGCCCTTATTAGAACACATACTGCGTGTTATGTGCATAGCAACCTGGATGAGACTTACGTTCTTTCACTACTTATAAAATAATACATTCCCAAGATCCTTAAAGCTAGTTCTCATAATAAAATGATGATAAAAATTATTTCAAAAATATTCTCACACTCACTTCTCTTTAAAAGTTTGGAAATGCAAAAAATAGACCCGAGAACGAGAAAAAAATGTGTTCTCAGTGGAAATTGCAAGTGTTGGGATTCGAACTTAGGAACTCATGGTTACAGTAGGAGTAAGACTAGTGGGGGCGGCACATTGCCTTGCACTCAAATCCCCTAAGTCAAGACATTTACCTGAAGCATGCTCAAGTGCCATGGCAAGCCGCTAGGCCTAGGCCACTATAGGAAAAGCATCTAATGGCAAAAATTTTACTGCCTGCTTGAACCCAGTGGTAGCAATTCAAGCCCTACGATAATGGCTTGGTGCTCGCGACAGATGTTGAGGGTTTAAGGCAGCTGAGAATATTTTTATAATCTTACTCCTAGTCCAAGTTAGTGAAGATATTTTTGTTGAATTTATAAACCCTAAAGAGTGTTCATTAATATAAAATGAGTATATTCTCCTACTCCAAAGGAACACACATGCACATTCACCACATCTCTTCTCTTTTCCCTTATAAGAGAGACCGCTTTTTCTCTAGCATGTCTCTCTCTCTTTAGTTTTCTAAACAAAACTCTCCCAAACTAAATTCTCAAAAAAATCAAAAATTTTTTTGGCAAGAAAATACCTCATTTCATTACCATACTTTCCAAAAAACCATCTCATGTAAAAAAATTTTTTTCTTCCCCTTTTTTCCAAAAAAAGTTTTTTTGGGGGGGGGGCTAGCCTCCAACCATCCTTACACTTTCTTCGGGTCCGAAAGAGCCGAGATACTAGGATTACCAAATAATATCGAGGTGGTTCCTGAGGATTAAATTAAGATAATTAATTAATTATTTTGCTTTTTTGTGATTAATTTTGATTATCATGTTCTTATTTGATCCAATTTGATCTTCTTCTATTATACAATTGTAAAACTATGTAATAATCTAATGGATCAGTAAACTTTATTCCTTTGTTTCATCGCTTTAGTCACATTAAAATTGAGGTAATTTAAAGGAGCACTATAAAGTTCATGTCTTTGATGCTATAATCACAAACAAGACAAATTAACATGAAATCAATACTTACATGTATTCTTTAGAATTCACTATTCTTTTTAAAACCCTAGTAGAGGCCACTGCTGGATAGGTGATGTTGGTGAACGGATTAATGTTCGTACATGTAATGTCTTACCAAAAGGAGGTAGGTGTGTCATGCACCTCCATGGATGTTCAACTGGGAATGCCAACAAGGTCATCTAAACTCCTCAGCCTTAATCAACCTATTAGTAGGTGAGGATGCAGAAACTCATAGAAAAAAATCTAACCTAAGTTGGAGAGGGTAGTTCTAAATTAAACATGCATCTTTAAACATATTTAAGCCTTATCCGTAAGCGTGTTACATATTCACAAGCAAAATACATCTAGTTTGCCCGCATGAACATATATAATAACAAAAGTAGATGGTTGGTAACGTCTGCATTTCCAAAGTTGTTTCTCTAAAAAAAATTCCTCTTAGGCTCTTCTTTGAACTTTTCTAACTTTTAAACTTGAAAAGTGGTGAGGTCATGAGCTTCACGAGCCCAATGAATAATCCTTCCATTCGTTGTTGTTGCTCTTTTCACGTTATTTTGTTAACACATAATCACATAATGGGAATATCACATAGAATCAAAGCATAGCATATAACATATGGAAGATAATATGAGGATATGATCATACTTTAGTGATATAATCATAAATTTCGTAAGTATCATTCTCTTAACTCTTCGCAAACACACATATATATTGTGAGACGAATGATAGGGTTAGCTCAGCTATACCTGTCCCACACCAGGTACAATTGAATGACCTTTGTTTCAACTGAAGTCCCTACACAGACTCCGTTGTTAAGACATTTATTAAACTAATCATGATTGTCTCATACCAATCATTTTGTTGGGATCCTATTTCAAAAACATCTATATAAGATCATATTTCTTGAAACATATTTCTTATAAAATTTCATGTTGCTTTCGAGAGTACACAGCCACAAGAGGGGGGTGAATTGTGGTGTCCGATTTTCACAATATGCTGGCAAACAGTCTTAGATCCTGCTCGCAAAGGCTGTTCCTGAGTTGTGCAGAAGCGAAAATCCACGAAATCGAATACGGAAATAATAGACACAGGATTTTTACGTGGAAAACACCTCTAGCCCAA
>NCQV01135921.1:3246-14267 GCA_002740545.1 Lophocereus schottii | reverse complement strand
AGTATAACTCTGGTTATGATATCTTATTAGGAAATGATTTCCTAAAACAATTTGTAAATTTACACAAACTCCTTATACTGTCTATCTGACTACAAAATGTGGTCACACTTTAAAAATTCCAACTCTAAAACAACCATACAGAGTGCGTGCAAAGCATAGTGGATACGGTTATGAACAAATCGTACTTCAAATACAAGCACAAAAACCTACTTTTACAGTTAATATAATAAAGAAAGATGACCTCTTAGTAAAACTCAAAAGAATCTGTTCTGAAAATCCATTGTAATTTTGGAAACCTAAACATCCTAGAGCTAAAATAGAACTAACATAAGAAATTTATATCAAAGAAAAACTAATGTTATATTCTGAAGAAGACATCAAGGAATTCTATACAAATAAAAGAATTGCTTGAAAAGGGACTAATTAGACCATCCAATGGAGCATACTCTTCTCCAATATTTATGGTAGTTAACGAAGCAGAACGACGAAGAGGAAATGCTAGAATGGTTATAAACTACAAAAACTAAATCAGTTTAGAAAAACAGATAACTATTTTCTACCCAACGAAGAAGTATTAATTAACCTGGTAAAAAACAAAAAATTCTACTCAAAATTTGATTGTAAGTTTGGCTTTTGGCATATTAAAATGGAAGAAACAAGTATTAAATATACAAGTTTTAGTACTCTTCAAGGTTCTTATGAATGGATTGTTATGCCTTTTGGGCTAAAGAATGCGCCCAAAATCTTTCAATGGCGAATGGACAATTCTTTTAAACATCTTAACAGTTTTCTTATTGTTTATGTAGAAGATATTCTAATAAGTTCAGATACTTTAGAAGAACATCGAAACCATCTTAACACATTTCTTGAAACAGCAATTAAAGAAGGTATCTGCCTTAGTGAGAAAAAAGCTGTGATTGAAAGAGAAAAAATTGAATTCTTAGGCTTTGAAGTTAGCATAAACGGAATCAGCTCACAACCACATATCTCTCGAAAAATCCTGAAATATCCAAACCAACTGCGGACAAAGAAACAAATTCAAGGTTTCTTAGGATTATTAAACTATGCTAGTTCTTATATACCAGACTTAGCAAAAAAGAAAAAAGATTTGTAAAGTCTACTAAGAAAAAATAATACTCTTGGTTGGATAGAAAAACATACANAAATTGTTAAAAAATTAAAGGAAGAATGTCAACAACTTCTTAGTCTTAGACTCCCTGAACCGGAAGATAACTTAATTCTTCAAACAGACGCATCTGACAAAACATAGGCAGTAGTTTTGAAGACAGATTTAAATGAAATTTATGGTTATCGTACAGAAATTTTTTCTAAATATGAAGAAAATTATAATACTATGGAAAAGGAACTCTTAGCGATCATTAGAGGAATTACTAAATGGAGACTCTTTTTGCTACCCAAGCCATTTAAAGTTTTAACATATAACCAAGCAGCAACTACTTTTGTAAAACAAGCCTTAGACAATGGACCTCACATGCATAAATTACATCGATGTCAGCTATTTTTATCTCAGTTTAATGCTATATATGAGTATGTTGTAAGAAAAAACAACTTTATTGTAGACTATCTAGCAAAAGAACATGAGTTCAGTGGACAAAGGCAAAGCTCCAATGAAACAGGTGGACAGTACCCAACTAATTCAGAGCTTTGAAGTCATTCTGATTAATGTTAACGAATACTGTGAAGCTGTTAACGAAAAAATTGAAGTTATTGAGGAAATAGTTGTAGATCTCAGAGCCGATTTTGGCAAAGCTCGAGAACTACAACTTATTTTCATCGAACTATTGAACAACTCAAACTAAACTCTACCAAGATGGATTTGAATAAAGTCCAATCTGAACTCTCTGAACTATCTTTTCATCCAAATCAGGGAAACGCTTCAAACTCTTTCTCTGAAGAAGAGAAAGAGAAGCAACAGTTCAAAGCTAAGCTATTAGTTTCAAGAGCAGTTATTCAAAATATTGGCATCCGAATTATTGATCTATTGGATTTTACAGAAATTATTATGAAGCGACAGTTCTCGCTTACCAAAAAATCTCTGGATTACTTGAACTCTATTATAATCCAAGGGACTCTTTATTCCTATGAATGATTGCTTTTAATAAGGTGAGTCCTGACCTGATCTTTGAACTTTTTACCTACGGGTATTTAAACTATTGTTATCCCAGTTTAAGTTTTATTGAACTCTAAAATTTTCCGAACTCCTTTAAACAAGCCATCAAACAATTCAGCAAGGGCTATATATGGCTTCAATTCTTTTCAATCTCTCATGAAAAGGATGGAGAAATTATCTATCATTCTATTCACGTAGTGGAAATTACCCAAATTAATCCCAAACAACCTATATCTATAGACAAATTCAAACACTACAAAATTCCTCATTTTGACAAGGGATGGATCAACTATAAACGTTCCACAGCTGCCTTAGCCATCAAATGCCAAATCGAGCGATTAATGACTGAAGGAGCAAGAACTCCTTACTTTGATGAAAATCTCATTCTAGTTACTATTAAAGGAGCTGAAAGTATCTTTGTCGATGAACAACTTTTTGACTTTAACTATTTACTGGAGCCCAATAAATTTCTAGGCAGTCCAGCTGTACGCACCAAGTTTGCTGAACTCTACAAGGCAGAACAAGACAAGGAAAAAAACCAGATTTTTCTAGTTTAATGACTCTATCACGATGTGAGATATAAGGGACCACAGCTTTATCAACTCTCATCTTTGCCGACACTACAAGACAATGAACATAAAACAACTCTATCAAGAATAGTGAAATCTTATCTGTAAAGCTTATCTTTTTAGTTGAAAATTTTATCTTCTTAGATTCCCATGATGTAAGTGCTTATGTCTAGCGCATCCCATTCCCTTATAAATAAGGTAGCCTATTTCAGTATAAGGCATCGACATTTGTAAGAAACACCCCCTCAAATCTTTGTAAGCATTCTCTCTATAAAATGTTCTAATTCCCTACCTCTGGGAAAGGAGAACAATCAACAATGGAATAAGAGAAATCTTTCTTCAAACTATTTGTCTACCGATCTTTTCATTACAACTTTGATTAGAGAAAGAACATTAGCAAGAGTGGCGACAGTCTGAAAGAAGTAGGTAAAGCTCGCATCAGGGTCGAGTAAGACGAGTACGAAAAAGTAAGACGTATCAGGCTCTGGAAGGTATAATTTCTCTAACTCATTTTTGTATTAAAAGATTTCATAACAGATAGTTTGAAATTTCATTTTGTTGATTTAGTATTTGAGTACCTCCATTAAATCTTGGCAAACTCTTTTAAAATAGTGTGAATCACTCTAATAATTTAAGGAATGGTTTTACCGCTTTTTCCTATAAAAAACCGCTCGACTCCCCATTAGATGGTATCTGAGCCCTACATACAGACTCTACATGCAAGATTAATCTAGAACTAAGTGACAACTATAATGAATTTGTTTAAAAACAAATTACAATCTAACTCTAAGTTAGACAAAGATGGTAACTATTCAGCAGGCCAAAGTTTTAATCTACTAGAATTAAAACACTATACTCAAGAAAGTGCATGAGACTATTTAAGATCTTTTGATTTAACGCTCAGAAGTATTAGACAAAACTTGTTAAATCATTATAAAAATAAATTAACCTATTTATCAACTATACCCGAACGAGTTCATCTCATAATTATAAATTTATTAAAAGATAATATTGCTCTATTAGAGAAAACTTTTGAATATACTATTTGGATTCAAACAAATATGAGCAGTAATGGCTCTCAAATAACAGATTACACCGATGAAGAAGAATAATTGGAACCAATATCATATAGAAGTTTGCAAAACAATTCAGAAATTTGCAGGACAACTTAGTAATTTTAACACTAAAAGCCAAAAACTTCACGTGCTGGTTAACCGTTTGAACACCCCCTAGGTCTTGGGTCAATTTTGCAAGGTTTAATAAAAATAACTACTTAAACCTAGATAAAATATAAAAACAATATATTAGAGGTAAGTATCACTTTAAACAATCGAAGGTGGGCTAATAATAACTCTATTGAGATGAGGGTACTACTAGCATACAAAAATATGCCAAACACAAGACAGGATGTTATCCAGTACCACACAACAACATCCACTAGGAAAATACATGAAGCATAATCTAACATTATGAAAGAACTTTCAAATAGACTTTGGTAATGCTGAAATATTAAGGGCTTTGTTGCAGATGAATCATGGCTAATTCAAATCGGTGGCTTTTCCACCATTCTCATATTTTTGAGTAAATGGCTCATTAGTTTTTCTTTTTCTGTTCTTTTTATTATTGTTGTTATTCATTACACGAAGTGAAGTACTATGCTGTCGCAAATACATGATCAACTACTTCATAATTGTATAGTTTCACATATAATTAATCAACCTACTAATCACAAATACAAGAAACTATTTTTTGAGCTTTAGGCACCTAAATTAAATGATTTTGCGAAATTGTAATCTTCTTTCTTCAAAACTAAAGTTTAGACCTTCTTAGAGAAATTGCAAGTGACCTCCATTGCATCAAACATATTTAGAAGGCTTCTTTGGGCACAACAAAGTTACTTAATTGCATGATATTCTCTTCATGGTCAATCAAACCAATTCGTAAAAATTTGTTAGAGGACAAACCTATTCTTAGACATTCAACCATCAGCTTAAATTTTTGGTTGAGTTGATTCTTAAATATGGTATTAGAGTCTTTCTGATCAAGAGATATCAAATTCGAATATTAGCATCCCCTATATTGATTTATTGTGCAAGGTAGAGGGTGCCTTTACAGTGGCCACGTATCAAGCCCAAATGACATTCACGTAGGAGCGTGTTAGATTATAAAGCTATTTCTGTACCTTTAACCATCAACTTAAACTTTTGATTGAGTTGATTCTTGAACAAAATTATCTTTGTACCTGCCAAATAAATCTTAATTTAAATCCTAAATTTGTCGCGTAATGTACTGTGCTTTTGTCTAAGAACTGTCTTTGAGCTTTTGTCTAACACTGATATGTAGATTAATTAGTGTCCTTAAGTCATGGGCAGCCTGTCTCTACTGGGGAGCCAAAAAAGTGTGTCTAGGGATAATACTTTGGTTGAACTCCATATTCTACCAATTTGCTTGATTGTATTAAGCCTTTTAACCAATTGTTTGCAATTCAGACTTTGTACTTATGCTTGCACCTATTCTGTGCCTTTTAGAATGTCTCTGTAATACCAACTTGTGTACCTTGGCGCGTAACTCGCACTTCCCCCTTCAACTCTAACTTCTGATGAACCAAATGAAAGAAGCAACTAAGAATTGGAAGAGCCATACTTTTGGTGCTCTTCTTTAATGGTCCTAACTTTTTAAAACAGACTTCAGGGTTCTTTCTCAAGTCAGTTTGTCTCAATTGGTAAAAGCATCCTTCCCCCATCGGCAAGACCTAGGGTTGAATCCCTGCGTCCACATTTCTCCCGGTGGCCTGCAACTCTGCTTTCAGTGATTATATGTAGTTTGCTTTTAAGTTATCATGAGAAAACAGGTGTCTAGGATGAAACGTGCAGGAAAACCCAGAACCTGTCGGCCTCATATAAATAACATGGTGGCACTAGTACTAAGTCCAAAAGTACTAGCCTTAATTGTTAATCCATCCCTAGTTAACTTCTAAGAAATGGCTGTCATCTTCTTGACTCTAGAGTTGCAGGAACCTGTACTGCCACTTTATGACCTTCACATGCTTCCTATAAATGTCCATTAAAATTCGGTTATAACGTGTCTAACATACCAAATGTATGACGTAAAAACAGAACGTGTTGCAAACAACATGAACCCATACATCCAGTAATAGGGCATCCGCACTGCATGGAGGTGTTCTTTTTTCTCTAATATCTCGTAGGGAAGACGTTGGAAGAAGAGGTGAATACTCCGTATTTTCTCTCGGAAAAGCACTATGAAAAGGGCAGTAATCAACATTGAGATATTGTGTTGATGCTATTTTCTGAAGCATTCTAATTAATCCGGTTCTGTACGCAGGCTACAATATCAGTTAAATTACACGCTGACAAACCAAATCTATGGGGTGTCAGTACTAGAATTGCAGCAGCAAGGGCATTAGTAATGTCAGATCTTTGTCAGGATCCTCAGTATGGAAAAAGAGTTGATAATAGTAGCATACTTACAATCAGAGTGCAAATCAAGAATCCTTGTTTTGACTTGTGATTTCTAGACATATAGAAGATTGAATGCTAGAACATAATCAAGTTTGTGGCTTGTCATTAATTAGCTTAGTTCAAAAATATGCAAACAAAACTTAGAAACCAAACAAAATTTTAAAACATAGATTCTAGTCCTCGGAACAATAATGAGACTCAGAAAGCCAAAAGAACACCAAATGGGCTCTTCAAATAGGTCTGACACTCGAGATTGGCTCATAGATAATGAAGAACATCATGTAATGTGTTCCTAACATGACAAATAATGCATGTGAGCAGTATATGTTACTGTATGGTATCAATAATAGTGTCATTGAATAGGGAAATAGCTCAGCACTGTCATGCACAGCACGCATGTGTTCCTGAAGAACCTAGCTACATTTCTTTTTGACTATCCCAAGTAACTATAATAATGAAAGTTACAATATTAGGAGTTGTTTATAGAGATAAGACTATCTACATATGGATCTCCCCCGATCCTACAAAAGCAGGACCCACACTAGAGTAGTTGTTGTTGTACAGGTACAACATTATTGACAGCAGCAAAGCATAATAAACAAACAAAATGCCGGGTCATATAAATGGCAGAGGGAGAATCAGTTGTCTGCTGTGACAATGTCCATGGGTACACAGATTCTTTGCTTGAGTTCATAGATTTAACCCATGGATTCGGGGGAATTGGCAATCTAATTCGGGTTCAACAAAAAAAACTGATGGGACAATTACATTGGGGGGGGGGGTAACTCCCTTTTAATTCAAGCCTACAATAGTTTGATCTGGAATTTGTCTGCTCGCATTCACTTACCAAGTTGGTGAAGCGAACCCAGAGTGAACATGAACCAAATACAAGCCAAAGATTCCATCCTTGATCTCCATTTCCACCCACGATGAAGTTCAACTGAGCTCGACCAAAGTACACAAGATGTCATTGTCATCGACCACTTAGATAGCTGACAGTAACGTTATATACGGAGAAGTTTGGTTCATCCTTTGAAGTAGCCTGATGGGGGATACAATTCCTCCTTAGGGTAAACCCAGGTTGTGTTGGATGAGGAAGATAAGAGATTTCACTGTCAAGCATTGAAATGACTGCAGAAATAGTTGGTCGATCTTCAGGAAACTCTTGGACACACAATAACCCGATTTGTATGCACTTGGATATCTCCTTTCGATGGCATACATCACCGATAATTGGATCAATCAATGCAAGAATGTCATCCTCATTCCATAATTTCCACACCTAAAAGGATACATTTATAAAAGATTAGTATTAAGTAATTTCATACTAGATGGGTGGAGCAGCTTGCTTAGTTTGATGCTTACATATGCTAAGAGACTCAGAGACTCATCGTTAGCCTTGAAACTGTTGTTCCTTCTGCCGCTTATAATCTCTAATAACAACACTCCAAAACTGTATACATCTGATTTTTCTGAGCATCGCCCTTCCATTGCATACTCTGGACATATATACCCACTGCACCTCATTGAAAGCATGTTATTTTCATTCAACACTGGTTTCGTTTGGATTAAGACCAAAGTCAGACTCATTATCTAGCTTAAAATTGCATCCGATTTTAAATCCTTCAAGTTAAACATATGTCATTTTTATTACGTGTTTATGATTTGATTGTTAGCTAAGATATTCTAGATTGAAGTGTGAGTGGAGGATACTTACTAGGTGCCAACAATCCTTGAGGTGTTGCCTATTTCATCTTTGCCCCCATATATCTTTGCCATGCCAAAGTCTGATATCTTAGGATTGAGGTCTTCGTCTAACAAGATATTACTTGCTTTGAGATGTCGATGAATAATCCTCAATCTAGAATCTCTGTGAAGGTAAAGGAGGCCCCTACATATCCCTTCAATGATGTCAAACCGCTTCCTCCAAGGTAGAAGCTCCCCATGTAATGGATCTGAATAATTCCCATTAATTATGTTAAATACTTTAATTTCTACCTTTATTCTACCCAGCACAAATGCAAAATTTGCTGACTTTGCAGGTAACTTGTCGGGAATCATATGAGCTTTAAAAACACAAAATTATAGCATACTATGGAATGGAACAAACCAAAAAGAAGCGCGTCCAAGCTCTTATTTGGCATGTATTCTTAAACTAGCATTTTTTCTTCATCTTCAACACAACAACCCAACAATCTAACAAGGTTTCTATGTTGGAGTTTCGAGATGAACAACACTTCATTCATAAACTCCTGTAAGCCTTGCCCTGATGCACTTGAAAGCCTTTTGACAGCAATTTCTTGTCCATCTTCAAGTTTTCCCTAAAAACCAAACATTAACACATCACATGTTCATATTCTTAGTTATAGTATTCATTCATATTCCTCAATTTTCTGTGAATTTTCCAAGACTAATCTCAAGACCCCAACATATAATTTCTTAGAAAATTCAAGCAAATCAAACAAAACAAACACAGTCAATGTAATAGTGTGCAATCTTGTGATCAATCACCTTGAAAACGGGACCAAAACCTCCTTGCCCAAGCTTGTTACTCATATGAAAGTTGTTTGTTGCAATTGCTAGCTTTTCAAGTTTAAACAACGGTAGATCTTTGAATTGAACATCACTGACGTTGAAATCTGACATTATGCTATGCATTAGCATGTCTTTCCCCTTCGTGCCCTTTCCTATTATCACAACATTCTCCTTAATTTGGCAGAAGCAAATTTTGATTTGGATTATACACAATATAACGCAGGGGTATGTAACTGTTACCACATAGTGGATTTGTCCATCTCCATAGAAAGAAGCCTACAACAACAAATGCAATTGTTCCTGTAGTTACAGCAACTGCTACAATTGTTTTCCACCTCCTCTGTTTGCCTGCTCTGTCTATCCCTGACCAATCTTTACTTACCCCCCCCCCCGGCCCAAAAAAAGGACTATTACTTCATGCTGCAATACAAAAATAGCTAGCTTGAAACTAGATAATTTGAAATTTGACTTGAACCTAAATTAATCCATCCCAAATTAAGCAGATAAAAGCTGCTCAGCCCATTAATTGGACAATCATACAGCAAACTCAAATGTGATCCTAATCCTTGATTTGAACGACCAATTTTTAGCGATTGTGGGAGGAAATTCAGTTTACCAAGAGTCTTAGGAAATTGTGAAAATAAAAACAATGACACACTTCTGTGAACAAAAGATCAAGAGTTTGGTGATCACCTGCTGGCTCAGAACTAGCCAAGCGAACGAAAAGATCGAGAGCAGTAGTATTGAATTGTTGTATGTCAATTAAGGTCCGGTCCCAAGTCATGCAGCCTATGGCCAAATGATAGGCATAAGCTAGACACAGGCATTGGGCTTGGCACTCTCTCCTACAATTCTCTTCACCGTCCAGGCTTGAGCTAGGCTCAGCATAATCCGGCACTTTTACGTTCTGTAGCCTCAAGAACGCATCTGCATTACCACACTGTAGATGTATCCTACGGACGCACCCACTAGTCCAATTCCCATTACTCCATTCTTTTTTATTGCGGGGCTCGAACCCCTCCAAGCAGCTACAAATTGGTGAGTCCTGTGGGTTGCATTTCCCAAATGGTCCGCACTTTCCATAGACATCACACTCTGATTCTAACGAACTCCAGGTGATCTCCGATTGGTGAGGATTATTATCGGGTACCTTCTGCACCAGAATCCCATCATGAGTCCGCACAAAGTGGTCTACAACTCCTGTTGTCTCTGGTGAGTATAGGAGGCTGCCATTTGTTACTCTGAATGAATTAATCAAGCCCCAGTTGTACGTCATGGGGACTCCAATGAAGAAATTCCCATTCCATGGGCCAGATCTCCATTCTCCAGTACGGTCGTCCATCTTCATCCCAGATAAAGACTTCCAAGAGGGTACGAGATGGAGTCATGCCCATGGTGAAGCGCCCACTTGATGGGTCCGAAGGGCTCTTCCAGGATCGAAGAACATGTCCTCTATTATTTGTGTCATCATATATTCCAATCCTCATATCTGGTAGGAATGAATCTGTGGGGTGATCAAAACTCATCCAGATGAGCCCTCCTCCTTTGTCAGAAGACATAACAAGGTTGCCAGTGTCCAGAAGGAGAAGCTCAAGAACAGATGAATTGGTCATGGCCAAGAGGTGAGTTGAATTCGAAGACCAAAGCACCTTGTTTTGCCCATCCAAGACTTGGAGGTTTCCATCCTCTGATGCTGTCAGTAGCCCAGAAGAGTCCTTAAGTGGATTGTCCCTGTTGGCTACCCACACCACATCCAAGGCATCAGAACCCGTGTTATACCAAATCCCAACGTAGCGATTGGTTGAATTAGGCGGGCTGAAAAACCCAAGCTTGAAATTGTTATTACTAGATGTAATCTCATCTGGGTCTCTGAGAAACAGGGTGCCTGTAATGTTGACAGAGGCAGAGTCAACTGTTGAACAGAGTGAAATGATCAGGATCAGAAAAATGTACACATGGAAATGGAATAGTAGAACTGAAGCAACTGTGCTTAATGAGTTTATCCCAATTAGAGAGAGAATTTCAAATGAAGGCTTGCCTGATGTTTCCAGGATGCGCATTGAAAGTCTTGTCTAGGCATCATCTCCAATTTCCGTTTTTTTTTCCCCCTTCAGTTTTCTTGCGATCTCGTTCATTTGAAAAGAATCTGTCAACTCGTAGAATTCTGACTTCATTTTCTGTGACGGTAGCAGGAAGTGTTCTTAACACCCCCAAAAAAAGAAATAACTGTTGCCTACGCACCAAAATTTTAAAATACAACAAGGCCAAATTATTGGTATTTTGACTGAAGATCAAATTTGCTTGCAT
>NCQV01135912.1:3880-19085 GCA_002740545.1 Lophocereus schottii | reverse complement strand
TGATCATGCCTAATTGGAAGCTATAGGAAATCAAGTTAGGGAAATAGCATGATGCAAGTACCGTGGCCTAGGCCCCTAGCTATGGTCCCCTATGAATGCTTCATGTCATTATTAGGTGTGCTTGTTTAAGAGTTTAATTTTATTGATCTACTAAAAATGCATTTTTCCAAGGATAATAAAACGTAAAATGAACATGGAACACGTCTAAGGCACTCACCCAAATATCAAGTGCTGCTTATGGTTGGGCCTAGAACTATTCACGCCTGGGCTAAGGAAATCAACTAGGTTCCCGAGCCTAAAGCACAAATAGGCCCTCTAAGGATACATTAACTATTATTTGCATCAGAGAGCTGAAATTCCCTCTTCATTTGCCCATTTCCTCCAACTGAAAGTTTTTTTTTTGTCCCTAGCACAAAATAGTAAAAATGAGTCATCTTTGAATTCTTTTTAAAAAAGCTCAAAAAAGAAAAGAATCAATTTTCATTTTAGGCATTTAAAATGAACATGACTTGATAATAAAAGAGTTTTTAAAGGTCGCGAATAATCCTTAGTTTGGAGCTCACTTGACTTCATTAGCTTGAACAAATTTTCTAAGCTCGGGGTGAAGGTACGATGTTTGAATGTATTCCATCTTTACATTGCCTGTCAGCACTAATGATATCTACTACTCAAATGAAAAAGTTAAAGCGCTATACTAAAAAAACATGCATGTAAGATATTAAGTCAAAATTAAAATAAAAGGAAATCGTTCATCGATTGCGCCAAGTAAAATAGAAGAACAACAAACAGTACTACGGGCGGTGGATGCTAAACTACAATTGCTTCTTCACAATCTTCATAATTAGATTAATTAACAAATATAAAAGAAGGAGAATGTTGGTTGGTGCTTAGGTTAACCCACCCAGTTAGCCCGAGGACGCAGTAGAATTGTGATGGTCACTTATTCTCAATGTTGGCAAGGTAACACTCCCTTTTTTCCGCTCTTTTTTGGTTTCTCTTCCCTCTCTAGTCCCTCACCTATTCCTCTCCTCTCCTACTATTTTTTCACCTCTTTCTCTTCTCTTTTGTTTTTTTGCCCCTCAATCCAAAAGAGTGGCCCCCTATTTGTAGTAGGAACGGGATCAGGCAAAGATTGGATAAAGTGGGAGGGAAATTCAATTTTGATCGTAAAAAATCAAGTTATTGTTGTATTCCCCCTATTACTACAAATTGATCCCCTCAAAGGTGAAATTATTTGATACTTTTTAACAAGAAAATCATCTTAATTAAATACGGAACCTGATCGTGTTCCTAACTAGTTCATTTGATCAAGAATGCAATTGGTTCCTAAGTGTCCCAGTGCCTAAACTCAAGCAGGCTCCAAAGAGGCCGAAAACTACTAGAATCTAAGTTTAAATTTTAGCGTTGTGCTACTAAGATTCCATGTGTACAAGTTGGGCCTTAAATTTCTTCATTAGGATTTTTTAAACTAGGACGTCATTTTTTGTTGTCTAATAGCCCACACTCTGACAAAGCCCGAAAATGGTGAAGGTCAAAGTAAATGATTACTATTTTCCCTTAATTAAATGCTTGGAGGATATGGATTCTTTGCCACTATCCACTCTTGGTTGAATAGAGATGATTGATAAGTCATCCAAACTTGGCCATTCTTGGATTCGAAGCTCAGTGCGAGCCTACTCTCGTCATGATAAAGACGAATGAAAAAATGTTTGAACTTAACCACTTTTCAGTCTGATGTTTGACGCCTATTCGCTCTTGTCATCATGGAGAAAATGAAATGCCTAAACTTCACCGCTTTAGGATCTAAAGCTCGGTGATCATCACTTTTAATTTTTCTATGCTGGAAAATTGTAATAATGTTGCGGAGACATTAAGTAATTTATAATTTTCTTTGCAGACATTTTGAGTCAATTCCATTTTTCAAGTGATTGGTGCGCATATTGATCTTTTTGCATCCAAATTGATCGAAGTGGTACCACATAACCTAGATTAGTTCCATCTTATTTTGTTCCTCGTGCTACAGGCGCATTACGGGAAAAACACTGTAAAACATATTATCAATCTAGAACATAATTGGGTTTTTTGTGGGCCCCTACTGGGCCTAGTGTTTTGTTCATTTGGATGTCCTACTTTACATTCCGTTCTTTCTTTCTCTTTAATGCGAAGCAACCTGCAAAATTTGATGTACTCCTTCAAACTAAGCTTGTGATTCAAGTAGGGTCAATAATGACTCTTGGAAATGGAGCCAAAGGACTTGGTTCTCTAAGGTCATTGTTGTCAAGGTGTCTTGAAGGATCCTAAGTAAGCCTAGGAAAGGTGACTAAGTAATTAGTAGCCTTAAATAAGGAGCTTAGCTGTTTTGTTCTCCGTAAAAACTTCTTTGTTTATTTTCCGTGAATTGATGGACTTACCTATCCTAGGTATAGTCCCCTATGAATTGATGGACTCATTTAGGCTACTGAACTGCTAGCGTGAACCAAAAAGCTGGGCCTTGGACCTCATCTGGGAACCCAACCGGAATCCTGGCAGTAGCTCCTGCCTGACCCAAAATATGGGCTTCAGGTTTGATCTCAGGCCCTTGGGGAAGCACCGAGCCTCAATTTTGGTCCCAATAGCTTTATTCTTGGTGTTCTAAACTAGGTTTACCAAGTAACCCAAAAAAATGAAAAAGAAATAGAGAAAAGATAAAAAGTAATGAACTTCAATTAATAGAGTAGCTAGCGAGTTTAAGGCAAAACTTACAAACCAAATCCACTAATCAAAGTTAACCATAAATGAATAGGGACAACCTAAAGGACTGCTGGTTTGCTTCAAAAAGGTCCTTGAAAAGCCCTGAGTAATCTTTGCTATGGGGACCATTTCGACTCCAGAGGATCTAAATTCGGGGGTGACGGTACATTGACATAATAGAGTGCATCATATCACCACTTGACATCAACAACAATGGAAATTAGATCTTTATTACACTATCTAACAATCATGTAGCATATTAGTATCAATTGTTTCAAATAACACAAATTAAAGGTACTGTGCTAGTCCAAAGAAAATCAACAAAAACAATTCAACATGTTATAGTGGTACGGCATACTATATAAAAATTACATCCTTAGAAAATCGACAATATAATATGCCAAAGCGACAGAAAATAAATAGAGCGAGTGAGGAAAAGAACGGATACCTGCTCCCAAGATGACTCACCTGATTCACCTGGGAACCTAACAGAGTGACGACTTTTAATGAGTAACCCACTTCTCTCTCTCGATGCTCTTCAGTGTTTCTCTTAGGATTTTCTTCTAAAAACATAACATTCACCCCCAATTCGTGTCTTCAACCGTAATGGATAGCCCCTATTTTATAATGCTTATGTGGACAATATGAATTTGTTTAGAGAAAGGAGACCTAATCCTACTCCTATTGAGACTAATATAAATGGGTGCATTAATGCAGATAAGGCTTAATTTGTGGGGACAAGGTTTGGAATGATCAAAACTCAGAAAAGGAAAACTACAAACCCCGATCAGGTTCCTAGTTAGAAGACGTAGCCGGGTTCTTGGTCTGGTTACTTTGTATTAGGTGGGAAGCCGGTCATATTCTTGGGTTGGGCTATAGATAGCACAACTTGTTTTGGCCTTAATATTCATGTCTTGCCTCTATTTTGAATGATTCTTTTTTTTATTAAAATCTTATCGAGTCTAGTTTCTACTAATGCTAATTTAACAATTTGTATATAGGTGTGACATAATATATAAGCAAAGAAGTGAATAGATATCATTTTCATCATAAGCCCCAGTACTTAACTTATTTCTTTTCTGCTGCCCTTCATATTTTTGTGTATAATATGTAATTAGAAACATTACTCAATCTACGATGCTAATGTCTAATCTTAATAATTTTATGCATCCTGTAGTGGGTTGAAAATGAAGAATAATGAGTGAGTGCCCACTTCCGAAGGCTGAGAATATGAAGTGAGTATCCACTCTTAAATTTGTGATCATGTTTTAGGCTAAGGATGCAAATTCTGGAATAGAGGTGAGATTAGGGCCTATGATGATTGAGAAATAGTGTTAAAGCGGGTGAATAGTTTGTCCAAGTCTGATTCAATGGGAGTAGTCAATAGACTACTTTTTGTCCTCAAAAATAAAGGTTTTATTTTCACTCTCCTTTTGCCTTATCTACCATTTCTGGTTTTTAGACTACCTAATCTCTTTTTTTATCTGTTTTTTTTGGGGACTAAAGCACTCAGTTCAAATGCTTCTTTGAGGAAAAGAATCTTCATGGCTGAGGCTTAAAGAGGTTACCTATATATCTAATATAGAATCAGACCAATTGTAGTTGAGTGTAAGAACAAGCAACTTAAAAGAGGGATGCCCCTAGGAGGACTTTTTAAGCTAAGTTTCAGGGTTAGGGTGCAAAAGGACGGGAATCGACATGAAGGCTCGAATAACCTTATGAATTTCCTAAGTGTGCATAGGTGATTAAATTAGTGTGAATCAACAATTTATTCCTTTCTTTTTCTTTTCAAGCACTTTTTTTTTGTCTTGTTTTATCATTTTTTAGGTTGTTCTTCACTTCCTTTTTTTCAATAAGGACCATTTAGTCTGAACTCTCTTTTTTGATTGCTAATTCTGATGTTGACCATGACACACTCCTGCTCCTTGGTTAGATCGCTCGTGTTTACGAAAGAAATAGGCTTTTTTGAGGCTCAAATGGGATTTGAGGTGGCAACTTGTTAGGTTTGATAAAGATATTAACATAGGTTATCAAATGAGGCATCCTATCCTAGTCATATTCTTTAAAGCTGTATGGCTTATTGCAAAGAAATTTCTTCTCTTTCCTATTTTCGTATGATAGATTTAGTATTTTTGTATTTCTTTTCCTCTTCTTTTACTGACGATGACACACTTCTACTCCCTAGTTAGATCAAATGCGTTTACCAAAGAAATAGGCTCTTTTGGAGGCTCAAATGGGATTTTAAGTGGTAAGTTGCTAGGTTTGATAAAGATATTAACATAGGTTCTCAATGGAGGCGTCCTATCCTAGTTGTATTGTATAAAGCTGCATGACTTATTACAAAGAAATTTCTGATCTATTTTTAGATGGCAGATTTAGTATATTTTTTTTCCTTCCCCTTCTTTTACTAAGCTCACGTTATGAGGCTTTCAAGCTAGCCCCTTTATTTAACCTAAATTCATCATAGGATATAAGCATTATAGAAAAGCAGGTGTATAGGACTAGTAAAATGAGATATTTTACTAGTGATCAAGGTTACATTAAACTTGGACTTAGTATTGAAAAAGAAAAAAGAAATTTCAAGACTCAAGACTTGATGATAAACTAAATATCTGCCTATTCTTCAAACTAGTCTTGGGTGCTCTTACGTGGAGACTCTTATTTCACGAGCATGTTAACATTCTTTAATGTCGTGACGTTTTTGAGCAGTTTGAACCTTAGATGTTACCCATATGTGGGATGTGGTTCCTGATAAACAACCTTACCTGATTAGCCTTTGAGGGTCGATTCACTATATGAGCCATATTTGCCCTCCATTGAACAAGAAAGTTAAAAAAGATTGTGTTTTCCTTCTGCTTAACTAACTCTAGATGCCTAGATGTAATCAAGAGCTTAACAATGTATTACTGCCTGATCACATCCTTATCAAATGTCCAAGGATATGTGATGTGGAGGATATCCTTGTCAATTGCTTTTAGGGACATGGCACCAACAAAGTTCTTCACACGATCATCAAGGTGTTCATTTCCATGGAATTTGGTATACGTCTTGGTGAATTTCAGGGATAATTTTTGTTTTAAAATTGAAGTGAATCCCGCACAATCATTAAGGTAATTCTTGAACATTAAGGATTCCTTATGTAGTTGTTCTATAGCACCTATATGCGGACCAGTTTAAGAAGGCCTCTTTTGCCTTTAGTCTTCCTTCTCGCTATTATCTTCCATTGGGGTCTCCTCAACAATGGTTTAGAGTGTAGTGGCCATAAGTTCCATTTTCTTTTCACTTTAGTAATCCTGGCTTGTATAAGCTGAGCTATTTTGCTATTACCTATCATTAGAACTTGTGAGCGGTTAGACTACCACTTTAACCTTGACTATATAGATGGAGTTTCCCCAACTTCTTCCCAAGAACGTAACCTCTTAGTCTGTGGACTTTGCTCATATACCTAATTAGGTTTCTCTATCCTGATCAATGAGGTCACGGTTTGGAGGAGTCAATGTTGTTAATGTGAATAATAGAAATGAAAGGTCAATAACATTGGCTATGAGTTGAAGGAAGTAGTTAATGACTTGCAGTATGGCTGGGGAGAAGATAAGTGCATAAAGGTTTAAGCTGGGCTAGAACAGATAAGATGTAAAAAATAGAATTAGGCTACTGGTTTTAAAAGAAATCAGGCCTTACCATAGGCAGGGCTATAAGTTGTACTTAGACAGTGGATCCCTAGGCCTAAGTTGGGTCTGAGTATACCTTATATGACTGATGGGGCTAAATTAGGTCTAAGCATGACCTTGGTTTGGTTTGCGTAGAATGGGATATTTTAAGCATTTGGATGGATCTAAGTGGACTCATATAGGGATCTTAGACCGAGGGAATGGATGTATAATGAAATGACCATGGATCTTAATTGGACTTATGTATTATGAATGTAATGCATGATTAGGTGCAACTTAGAAGATTAAGCCTCTAAAGGTCTAATAAGCACCACTACGGACTTTGGACATAGATGAACTCATGGACTATGCATGATGGGTTAAGTAATGCAAGTCGCTTTTGGACTCAGTATCCTACAATTGATGTGTCAAGAGCCTAAACACACTATATCGACCAATAAACTGAGACCATATGCTAAGAGCCTAGTGTATCGATTTTATACCATCGACACAAACCTGACTCAGACTTATGGTAAACAAACTGGACTAGACTTCCCTACAGGTTCTCGGTCAGGTTCCTTCACGAGCCTGAAAATTGACACCCTAACTTCTGCTGTTTTCACCAAATCTTTACTTAGGTACGTAGATGCAGATCCGAGAATCTCAGTGGGGTTCTGATAGGCCTAAAATAGGCCTAAATTCTACTCCCTCCCTCGATACGTATTGGTATGCAAATGCTTTTGTTTTTTAACACCTAGTTTGGGCTGGTTTAAGCTTAAGCAAGAATATCATCATACTTTTCATAACTTAAACTAAGGATACAACCTATTTGATCTAGGGTCAAAAGCCCTTCGAGCTTAATTTACCTAAAAGTCACTTCGATCCTTAACTCATGCCACTAGGCTTCCCCCTTCTTTGTCGGGACCCCTAAACCTAATAACCACTTCATAGAACCCTAAAGCACCAATACATGGATCTTTGGGTAAAAGTCAGTTTTAGAAATACCACTAAAATTCTAAACACTTACAAAATCACATAAGCATATGAGTTCAAACCTCATCAAAAGTTCTAAGTTCTAAGTAGTTTAGTACTATATAGAATAGTCCTCTCATGACCAAAAGGCTTCATATATCATCCATGGTGTGCACGGTAAGACTAAAATATTACAGTTGCTTATCTATATCATATAGATCGAGAAGTGTGTCATAAGTGTCTCGAAATGAATTTTAAATCTCATCCTCTTTTAAAATACATTCCCAATGGAGTCACCCCTATAATGATCAACACAACCCAAGGGAACCTATCTTAGGTGCAATCCCCCATGAATAGTCAGACTTGTTTGCTAGGTGTTTTGTTTTGGAATTAAATCTGATTTATTTTTATAGAAGATGGATTTGGGCTACTAAATTGTAGGCTTGATCCAAAATGTTAGGCCTCAAATCTCATCCAAGAACCAAGCATAGTTCCTAGGCCATAGCCCTGTCCATGCCCTGTCGGCTAGATACTAGCAGTAGCCCTTGCATGGCTAGGTTAGATTCCTGGCCTGGCACCACCGAGCCCGATTATGGTCGAGACAGTTAATAGAGTCACCAGAGACTTTTAGGAAAAACTTATAAGGCGAATCTACTCTTTAAAGTGAAACATAAATCGATAGGGAAACTAAAAAGGAGATCGAAAATAACTCGAAAAGGTTTTCAAATGGCCCTAGAGTAGTCCCTAGTGTGGCGGTCATCTTGACTCCATAGGTTCAAATAGAGGATCCGCATTCTAGTGTCATGTTATGGTGATATGAAGGAGTGCATCATATCATCGCCTTTCATCATAAACAACCTCTACTAGTTAATGTGCGAAGTAAATCTCAATTATACTGTCAAATAGTCATGTAGTACATTAGCATCAATCATGTCAAATAACATAAATCAAAGTTATAATGCTAGTCCAAAGAAAATCAAAAGAAATAATTAAACACATTACAGTGGGTGGAGTTACTATCTAAAGATTATCTCTTTATAGAATTTGCAATCAAATAGGCAAAAGACATAGAAAATAAATAGAAAGAGTGATGTAGAGATTGGATTTTTGCCCTATGGATGACTCATCTAATTCACCTAGAAACCTAGTAGAGTCATGCCTCTTAATGAATAACCTGCCTCTCTCTCGATGCCCTTAATATGTATAGTGTTTCTAATTGGATTTCTCCCAATGACTTGATGTTCTCCTCCCTAATTTTTTATGTCTCTAACCCAAAGGGTAGCACCCTTTTTATAGAGCTCATGTGGATAATCTCCATTAGTTTAGAGAAAAGATACCTAATCCTAATCTCATTAAGCTTAATCTAAATGGGTGCAACAATCCAGGAACAATTCTATTCATGGAGACAAGCTTACCCAATAAAAGGACTCGGAGAGTGAAAATTATGACCCTCCAAGTTCGTAGTCGGAGGACCCCGTTGGGTTATCGGTTTAATCAAGTTGTCTTAGGTAGGAACCTAGCAGGATTCCTTGATTGTACTGCAGACAACGTGAATTGTTTTCCCCATCACATTTATAGCAGACCTTCTTTTTTTTCACCCTTCATTAAAATGTTACTCGAAATATTTTTTCAATAATACTAATTTCATAATTTTTAAAAGGTGTGGTGGAAGACGTAAGGAAAATAGTGAACAGGTGTCATTTTTAACTCAAGCCTCAATATTTGACTTATATAATTTTTGTTACTGATTGGATTTTGGTATGTAATATGCCATTAGAGAGCTTACTTAAGGAAGAATAATGAAATCTGAACTCAATAATTTTACACACCTTGGAGAGGGGGTGAAAATGAAGAATAAATATCAACTAGAGTTTGAATACTGGTAATTTGGTCCTATTTGGGCTTTTAGATATTTTGTTTTCTCTTCTTTGTTATTCTTCATACTCGAATTAAGGATAATTCCGCTGGGGCCTTGAATACAGAAATTGGGTCATAATTTCATTGTTCTACATTTTATGAAAATTATGATGTCATTTTTAGGCATCTAAACCTCAGAAAACCTTCTTTATGAATTTCTCTGAATGAAGATCATATTCTTATTGCCAAAGTTTAATGAATATTTCCAGAGTTATCATTAGGCTCAAACAATCATTCGAGTTTCTCTAGTGTAGTTTCCTTGAGAAAAAAAGAACAAAATTAGAATCGAAAATTAACATTCGAAAATTGGACTCGTTGTCAATGGTAAATTGAGAGGAATTCGAGTGTATTATTTTTATATTGTTTTATTTAGATGGGTAGTGTGTCGAGCATGGAACCTAATTGGGTTCCGTAGCTTACTTATCCCTTTTAATGTTTGTAGCTGTGCCGGGCCTAGGAACCTAATTGAGTTCTAGAAGCCTACTTACGTTTGCGACTCCTTATCCTTTTTTGGGGGGTGATCTAACTATGTAGTTTCTCTCGTGCAGGTTGATTTCACCCAAGGCAACATTGAGATGTTCCCAGTGAAGTGCATGTGGCCCAATTTCATCGAGTGTTGTATTACCTTGGACGGTCCTTTAAATTTAGCTTGGTTTTTGGAAGCAAGAGTAACAACTTAATTTACTTCCCAACAGCCTCCATTTTCACCAGAGAATCCTCCTCCCTTAATGTTAAAACAAGGTGCCCTAAAGCCATTAGAAATGGATGAGTTCAAATAGTGGTGCCACTATGGGGATTGCACAGATTATGAAGACCATTTTTATGCGCTTCTTCTAAGAATCTTAACCCGCTTGGTAATTTATTACATGTTGTTTCTTAACAACTAGATTCTCTTTCCTAGCATATATGAAATGTATAGGGTGCACTGCCCAAAATGCTTATTCGTACGTTTTGGGTCAACTTGGCTAAAGGAGGGGAAGATCCGCTTTTCAAGGGCATCCTATTGTGTTCAAACTCAGAATGTCCCGAACTTCCTTTGTATCTAAGTTTCCAATGAGTAAGCGTTTTGCTTATCTGTTAGGTATGATGTTTCATCTTTTTAATGATGTTATAATTTCTGTATGTACCACCTCGTGTGTGGTGTAAAGGATTTGATGTTACTAGCTATATCACCAAGGGTGCTCCTTCCTTTTTAGGGAACCCAGTGCTAAGAACTCTATAGTTAAGCATGCTTGATGTGGAGAAATCTTAGGATGGGTGACATCCTGAGAAGTTTCACAAGCAACATGTGAGGAAGGACGAAGCACGTTGGAAAGGCTTATAGTGATTTATGAGGCCAGTCAATGATCTATGAAGGGCTTTCTGATAATTGTCCTGGCCAAAGAAGGGGTTGGGTCATTACAAATAGTCCTAGAGTTGACTTGCAACCTTTAAGCTGCACCAGTAGATAGGAGAGCCCTGGGTAGTCACCTAGTGGGGCAAAGATACTAGGATGGACCACCGGTCAAAGGAACTTGTAAGTTAATTAGTGAGGTACAGTGAGGACATTGTACGCTTTAAGTGGGAGTGATTGTAACACCCCATCTGTGGCCTAAAAGATTTGATGAGAATATTTATATCACTAAACTACATCTTTGTTTTTGGAGAGCTCTACAGTTGAGCATGCTTAACGTAGAAAAATCTTAGGATGGGTGACATCATGGGAAGTTTCACAGAAAGCGTGTGAGCGAGGACAAAGAATGCTAGAAAGCCTTGTGGTCACTTGTGAGGCCTATCAACAACCGTTGAAATCATTCTTGGTAACTGTCTATGGCCTCAAGAGGGGTCGGAGCATTACACCATATCATACTCAAGAGCATACTAGGGCACCTATTTATCATGAAAATTCTTCTACAGAATTATTTATAAAGTCATCATCCTCGAACACATGAGGTTTTGTTGCTCTCCTATTTCTTTTGCAAATTATGTTTTTTTTTAAAAAATTTTCTAACCTGATTTTATGTACAAAATCATGGCAAGCATGGTGGTGATGGGCTTTGACCTCAGCCCCGTTCTTACACATAGGAAGTTCTAGGTGAGCTACATATGAATCATCTTGTACGGAGGGTCAAGAGAAGCCATAATGGTGGTGGTGGGCCCCAACTGGAGGCTAGTCCCTCATGCATTGAAGGGTGTAGGCAAATAAGGAATGAATCCCCTAGTGTATAGGGGTCAAGGAAAGATACCAATATTCCTGTTTCCATTCTACAACTTTGCAGCTTGATTCATAAATCCTTATTTCCTTTAGGACATAAAGATCTAATTCCTTGATATGTGGCTAGTACTAGTCGAGTTTTTGTTCACATGGGGTCATTGGCAACATCTATTGTCAACCATATCTTTGGTGAGAGTAGAAATGGTTTTTGAAGTGATAGACAGGATGAATAATTTAGCCTAGAGATCCATGTATGATGTCCATTTAATGTTCTATATGTAAGCTAGTCACTTAGGCTCTTTTATGTGATGTCATGTGTACAAGTTTTACTTTTTATAACCTATGTGTATTTAACCTCACTCCTCAAAAGAGGGAAAAAAATAATACAAAGGAATGATAAGTATTGTGCATTGTGAGCTAGAGTAAAACGATCCCCACTGAGTTTGTAGTTGGGCAGGGCTTAGTAGGAATCTAATGGACTTCCTGTGAGGCACTTTGAGTTTGCTAGGGTTGTATTATTGCCTCCTAGACTCTGCTGCTATGAGAACCCAATCGAGGTTCACTGTATCCATTCCTATCTTCATGTGTGGGATAAGGTTATTTAGATGCTACAAGTGTAAATTGTGACATTCATGAGCTTCATTTCATCACTTCTAGTTTTTGGTCCCTAAGAGCTTGCTTTACCCCACTATGGCCATCGGCTTTAGAAAAAGCCTAATGTGTTGAATGCAATTCGGCAAACTAAAAGACATACTCAAGTTAAAGAGTTTTCGCCTAAATGCTCAATCTAACATTTGTCCAATGAAAATCTCATGGGAATTCTTAAGGGCTATAGTGGAATTCTGGGACACCGATATCCATGCATGTCTTCATATTTACGAATTAAGAACTTTACGGTCTCATCGAAGAGTTTGTCATCATTTTGGGTTTTCAAGTGTATTGTCCTCCTGTTCTCCCATTTACACCTTTACACTTTGCTGCCAAGTACTACAGCCTATTAGGAATACGTAATGAGGATATATCCTCCATTCTCTTCAGAGAAGGTGTGTATTTCAATTCTATTGCCCTTTTTCTAAAATGGCCTTTATAAGTGTAGGGCCTTTGAGTTATGCCTTATGTGGGGCCCCTTATTTGTTGACAAGTCAAAAAATCATTGCCTTGCAATGATGTATCCATGGAGGGAATTCAACAAACAGTCAATTTTGATTTCATATGCAAAGGAAACAAGCTGAAATCATAAGTGAATCTAAGTAGATTTCGAGAGGGAGTGAAGAATATGTGTAATTTAAACTCTTACTCAGATGTAGATATCACTACTAAGCTTGAGTTTAGGGCCCCTAAGCTTGATTAGGATACAGATATCACCACCTAATCAAGGCTTTAGACTCACTTGATTACCACCTAATCTAGCCTAGACTAGGATAAGCAAGTAATAGTTTAAAGGAAATAAGAGCAACGCTCTCAATTCTCATTCAATGTAATATCAAAGCTAAGTACAAAATAAGCCTTCTAAAGGCCTTATACACATGACCTAGTAGCTAGTACGCTTAGGAGGTTTCCTTTTAAGGGAGGAAAACTCATAAGCATGCTCAGCATTTGCTTATAAATAAACTAATTATAAAAGCCTAACTTAAGCTAATTACAATATGTGAGCTTAGCAAAGCAAAACAACTGACTAAACTCAGCATAAGTACACTTAATTAGCTTAATTACATCAGAATACTAGAGAAAAAGAGGGAAAAGCAGCCATAAAGTAGCTCCCTTTTTCGGCTGACCAATGAATTTTTAATGCGTCAAATCTTCCTTTGTTTTCTCATAGGCTAAGCTCTTTCGAAGGCTAATTTACAGCATATGATGATGTTTCTTGCAGCCTTGAGCATGATTGGAAGTAAACAAGCAACCAAGTAGATGAGCAAATCCTTGGAGGGGGGAAATTACACCTAGCACTAAATCGGGTTCTAAAGCCCATTTTTGCCAAATATTGTGCCCTCCGTTAAGCCTAACAAAACTAGGCATGATTTTGTTTACAGACCATGGGCGGAAACTTTGGGATCTGTACAAAACCCCCAAATAAAGAAATCAAGGTTATGACTTGCTTAAGTAGTAGAATTCCACTTAAAAATTTTACCGGGTGGTTTCGCACTCAAACTGGCAGGGTTGAAAAAATGGCCTGATTTCTTCGCTTTGACTGAGCATGATTGGCTTTGCTTGCTTGAACCTGAAAGATAACATCTAGGGGAACCCAAAAATGCAAAAACATAGGACTTAAACCACAATGTAAGAAATCACATGAACAAAACAAGGTACATTCTGGTCATGGAACCTGGGACCATCCTCTTGACTCCTTAGAATAATATGAGTCATGGCTTGGACTTTGGAGGTTGAATTAGACCTTGCTGGACTTATTGGACCTTCATCTAAGTCTTGGACTAAGGGGACTCCATCATCCTCCTCTTGTTGAGAAGATTTCATCCTCAAATCGATAAGGTAATCACTAGCATGATAAGGGCTCAAATCAGCTACATTGAATGTAGTTTAAACCCTATAGTCACTTGATAAATCAATCGTATAAGCATTAACATTAATCTTTTCAAGTACCTCAAATGGACCTTCAGCTCTTGGCATTAACTTGTTCTTCCTCTTTGAAGGGAATCTCTCCTTGCTTAAGTGTATCTAAACGAGGTCCCCAGGTTGAAAATCTTTTTCTTTCTGTGCTTGTTGGGGTGGGCTTGATAAGATGCATTTATTTTCTCTGCTATGATCGTTAACAACTCATCTATCTTTTAGATTTCTTCTACCCTTGCGGCTGCATCTGCACTTAGATTTTAGTCTAAAGGCCTTATAGTGAGATCAAGTGAACTAAAAGGATCAATCCCATAGACCACCTTGAATGGTGGTAGGCCAGTAGCTTTGTTAAGAGCTTTATTGTAGTCAAATTCTACATGAGGTAAAAGCAATTCCTAAGATTTGGCATGAGGTTTGATCAATTAGGAGCGTCCCTAGGCTACAATTAGTAACCTTAGTTTTCCTATCAGTTTCTGGATGGCAAGTGGTACTATGTTTGAGTTTGGTACCCAACTTCCTCCACAGTATAATCCAGAAATGACTAAGAAACTTGTCATCCCCATTCAGAAACAATAGATCTAGGAATACCATGTAATCTAGTGACCTCTTTAAAGTACAACTCAATAGTGTGTGCAGCATCATTAGTGTTTTTACATGGAATGAAATAACACATCTTAGAAAACCTATCTACCACAATAAAGATAAAATCTTTGTTCCTTTGGGTTCTAGGTAAATCAAGAATGAAATCCATACTAACATCAACCGAAGGATGAGTGGGAATAGGTAATGGTGTGTAAAGGCCTTGGGGAAGAGAATGACTCTTCGCCACTTAACACGTACCACACCTTTTCAGGATGTTTGGAACATCCTTCTCCATACCTGGCCAAGAGTAGTACTCTCTTAGCATGATAAGTGTCTTATTTCCACCGTAATGGCCAGCTAATGAACCTCTATGTACTTCTCTAATCAAAAGTTGTCTTGTGCTATACTTTGGTACACACAGTCGTATAACCTTGAACAAAAACCCTTCTTGGATTAAGAAATCACCTTTAGGGTGTTTTAAACAAGCAGCAAATAGCTCCCCAAAGTCTTCATGTTCAGCATGTAAACACTTTAGTTGCTCAAAACCAAGTGCACAAGCATCTAACTGAAACAAAAGTAGGTATCCCTAGGATAA
>NCQV01135910.1:667-13534 GCA_002740545.1 Lophocereus schottii | reverse complement strand
CAGTGGGACAGAGCCCACCCGAGGCAGCGATAGGCATTACTATTGAAGCTCTGAATACCCTCCTATAACAAGTAATTGACCAAGTCAAAATAACTATAGAGGGAGCGAACTCTTTCAGGCCACCGCTGGCCCTTGGCAGGGAGGCACACAGTAAGGGGCTCGTCCCTCACGAGGATGCTAGGCCTCTCGTTAGTAAGCGGCCAGCAGGCGAGCAGGTCCTTGCGGCTACTGGTGTTAGCGCCAGACAGATCATCCAAGTGCGCCAAGCCCTCTACAGGGTACATGAGGACTTGACACCGTAGAAAACGACCTCCACTCCATATGCCTCCCACTCTCGTCAGTCGATGTGGTTTGAGGAATAGGAATGCACGTCCCGACTAAGAGGGGGGCACCCTCAGGGAGGTGGAGTTTCCCTCGAGGCTCGACGGGATAGCCTCAGGGCTGATCGGTCATGTGACACCACCACTATACCTACGTCACTGTTCATCTCTATAATCTCTGTTACAACTGATAAACCCAATGAATAGGGCGTTGCCGCCGTCCCGAAGGGCAAGCCTCTATACACCATGACTGGATATAACGTGGGTCACTTATATACATCTTCAAACTTCATCCAATCATATACAAGTAATGACTAACTAACTTAAAGTTTACATCACCCTAAACTTACATCACTATCTCCTGAAGTGCTTATCCAATGGTCTTTATATATTATGAACAACCACCGCTATGAACCTATCCAGATGTCCTTAGACCCTCGATTTCTTCAATTGGCTTGGTAGAATAAAGCAACTCATGTGCGTGCCTAAAATAAAACATGAAAACATTTCGAATGGTGAACCGAAACTCAGTACATACATTACTGTATTGTAAAATAACCTTGAAACATTAGTTGGGCCCGCTTTGCAATTTATTTTAAGTTAAAAAAGTGACTGAGATAAATATAAAATTGCATTGCTGATTATTATCTTATAGTGAGCCCCTTGTAACTATTACGATATGAAGATAGATGTACACCTGCCAAGCCGATTGGAGGACTTGGCTTGAAGCTGCACGGGTAACTGAAGGGTAATGCTCTATAACTGATAACTGGTGGCGTCACTAATTATGTGATAAACCATTTATTAAACTAATTCATTGATGTACTTACCAAAACATTATAATTTTGATAAATACATGTTGATTTCTAAAGGTACAGACAATGAACATACCTGAGATCTATAAAATGTAATCTAACTTGCAAAACATGTTTTTGACTTGATAAATTTATTGCGACTTAATAAGATTTATGCATAACGGGGAATGATAACCTAGGCCTCGACGCTGTTTATACAATTGTAGGCATATATACTCAGTAAATGATATTCACTCATATACTTGAATACCTTTGATAGAAACTGAGTAATTAATGCAATTGTAATAGTTAACCAAAACTTAAATGATGTACATAACTTCAATAATTCGATATAATTTTAAAACTGAATAAATGAAAGTCATTAAATCTGATATAAAGTAAGTGAAAATAGAATAAGCTACAATGAGACCAAAACTACAGAAGGTCATAATGGTTGTCAATGGAAGATTTTTTTTTGGGAGGGGAGTCTTTCTGAAATAGGCGACTAATACGATTTTTACGGCCCATTAAAGTACAACTTGGTTTAAGAAAACATGGAATACACTGCATGGAGTGCACCGGATTCGCCCGATACCTGATAGTGTGAGGCTAGGAGAGGTATAACTTGGTTCAAGATAACATAAATGACACTTGCTTGATCCGGTAGACATGCTTTCTGAAGCATTACTCTCCCAACTTCTCGTATTTCATTCATAAGTCCATTAAATATAGTTTTCCACCCCAAATGAGTCATTGAAAACCATAGAAGCTATTAAACTCACTAAACTTGGTATTTTCCTTTGTAAAGTTCATAACTCATAAATATACTCCCACAATACATAATTGTCTTCCTTTCTCGCCATAATTGAGCTAAATGCCCCATTAAACCCTGTAAACATGTGTTTTCCCCCTTAAATGACCTTACTTGGCCCAAAATACACAAAATGAGTGCATGATCAATCTCACCCAATCTTTATTATTACTCTTTACACAATTACTCAAAATACTTCCAAAAATCACCAAACTCAAAATACTCAACCAATATTCATCAAATCTTATAGAAAATTCGACAATAATATGAAAAATCTACAGTAAAATTGTCAGAGTTTTTCTCCAAGTATACACCGCACTGAAATTGAAATAACAACCCAATTTGCACCAAAGTAGGGCAGTTCACTTCGAAAATTCATAAGTTATAAAATACATCTCCAAAATTCCCAAACTTTTGCCAGAAATTGCCCAATATCATCTAACGCCTACAGTAAAAATTTCATAAATTTTCAACTAGCCAATTATTCCCAGTAATTTAGATAGTGGGAAACTATAGCAAAAATTCGAAAAATATCCACAATCCATGCATAAACATAAAGCCCTACGTTATGGCCATCTCAAGTAAGCATCCAAAACACCACAATTAGATATAAAAAGATCATTTAAGGCCTCATATACATAAGCCATATCAAAATCACAAGAAATGAAACAAGCGAGTTTGAATTCAACTTCCATGATTCAACTCATTTGATCACACTTCCAATTCATCACCCACAACTTTAAATATCACTAAACTCAATAACAATTGCATAATAACTATCACTTGGTTCATATAAACATAAGCCACAACTTAAACAATCAATAACACTTAAAAAAATTCATAGGTTGAGGTTAGGGTTACCTCACTTAGATGCTTGAATGAAGGAGTTAGGGCTGTGCTTGAGCAGGGGGGAGGCTACCATGGCTGTGGGGGATTCCCTGGTGGTTGCTAGTGGCTAGGATGGTAGCCAGGGGGTAGCAGAAGGGCAGTGGTGGCGGTTGGGAGCTGGGCAGGGGCTGCTGCCCTGTATTTCCCAGCTTGCTGCGTGGAGAGAGAGTGAGGGAGGAAGAGATTTTTTTGCAAATTTTTTTGTGAGTAATTGATAAATAATGGTCCTAAGATCTTTGCTAAGATGTGGCCGGATTTTCCCTTCCTATAAAGTACCTTTCGCTAGGTATATTTAGGTGCAAATCATGATAATTAGTGATAAATAAACACAAGTAAGTTGAGCCTTGTAGGATTGGGCCTAAATCATGGATTTTGGGCTCAAAAATAAGTGAAAATTGCGTTAAAAATTTTATAAGGCTCGGGATTAAATTTTCCAGACGTTAAGGAGAATAGCTAGTCGTTAAATCATGCTTACTGAGGCCTATTATCGACTCATCCGATTTAAACAATAAATAAAACTTGAATTGTAAAGTGGGTCCCAAAATGAAATATCTTCCAATAGCATGACTAAATATGATAATTGAATGCAGAAAATTTAGATAATATAATGGAATTCGTTGAATAAATAACTTGGGGTGCAATTGAATCATTAGATGTGATTTGGCTAAATATATAACCTTAAAGGATAAAATAAATAAACATGAGTTAAATAAATAAACATGATTTAAATAAATAAACATGGGTTAGGGTCTGGCTATTACGTCACCCGAGATCGAACCTGCAATCCCTCGGCATGCGGGCATAATGTGGTGTGGGTTGGTCACCATTGGCATAGCCCGCCCCGAAGCATTGCACGATTCCAAAGCCCCTTCTTAGCGGAGTTGGAGAGGAGGCCTCTTGGTCACGTCAAGCTGTTGGGCACTATCATGTGCCCTAGGGTTGTCCGTTTCTCTACACCCTTCAGCGATCAAAATCATGAACGCCTCGAGGCCATATAAAATCAAGATGTCAAACTTGGAGTTGTACGATGGGACTACAGATTCGGAGGAACACCTCGGGGTGTATAAGGCCCAAATGTACATCCAGGACATGAACGACACAACCTATTATAGGTATTTCCCGGCCATTGTAAAGGGGTGGCCCAAAAATGATTCAACGGCTTGCCACCTGAGAGTGTCACATGCTTCCAAGAGTTTTGGGATCGTTTTGTCAGCGAATTCATCGGCAGCTACAATGAGTGATGAAGGAGCATCTACCTTTCTAAAGTCAAACAAGGGCCAAATAAGTCCCTAACCGACTTTTTGAGGAGGTTCCGTCAAGAGGCTATCTTGATCCCCAACCTGGAGGATGGAGTGACATATACTGCCATTCCTAATGGGTTGAAGAGTGAGAGGTTCAAGTTCTCCTTGGCCGAGCAAAAGGAGACATCGCTAGTAGAAGCCGTAAAGAAGGCCACCGACTTCATAAGGGCTACTAAGATTTATGTAGAAGGTGGTGATGACAATCGCAAGGGTCGAGGCAAAGGAATTAGGTCATAGCCGACCGAGGGTAGAGGGGTAGTGGTTGAGATCAACACTTTAACATAGATCCCCGAAGTATCCTCATGGAAATCAAAACTCATTCATGCTCCAAAAACCACTGCCCATGGCCTTACGGCCCAAACTGCAAAATGTGAGTAAATATTACGAGTTCTATGAGCAGAATAGTTACACTACAACTGAGTGCAGGGAGCTGAAGAAGGCTCTCCACGAACTTGCTGACAAGGGCCAGATTGGTCGCTCGCTTAAGCACAGACCAAGAGCCTTTAAAAAACGCAAAGGGAAGACCCATGCGTTCCCCTAGGAGGAATATTCTACAGAGATCGTCGCCACTATTGCCCGGGAGTATGCTGAGGGTATTTCTCTCGCAGGGTGGAAGGAACAAATACGGGGTGCATAGCAAGTTATGAGCACAAAGAGCGGCACGGTTAGCGTGCCCACCATGACATTCAGTGGGGCAGAGAGTCATCCTATTGTGACCGCTCATGATGACCCCCTTATGGTGGAGTTGAAGGTGGCCAGTGCACTGGTCTGTAGAATACTCATTGACACCGGGAGCTCAGCCGATATAATAACTTGAGAGTGCCTCCAGGAACTCAAGTATCCTGGTAGGGACATCGCTCCCTTCAATTATCCAATCCTGGGATTCAGCGGACAGACGATTAACCAAATCAGGACAGTATGTCTGCCTCTGTAGTTTAGAGACAACGTTAAATCCAGGAATGTGAAGGCTGACTTCTTGGTCATGGATGTACCCACTATCTACAATGTTATCTTAGGAAGGATGACACTCCACCTGGAAAAGGCTGTGATAGCACCCTATCTGTTGCAGATCCAGTACGAGTCAGCTGATGGCACTATGGGGAAGTTATTCGAAGACTAACGGACTGCCCATAAATGTTACCTAGTGAGCATAAAGCCCTTCACTGGGCACGGGTGTTTTGAGGGGCCTACGAGCACCAAAAGGACTCGAATGGAAGATTCGCCTCTAGCTGAGGCAATGATTATTTACGTGATGGCGACTGAGGATCTCAAGCGGCATCGCCCAGAACCTTTAAGTGATGCTGAATCGTGATCCTAGAAGATGCCCGTCTTGACCAAATAGTCAGGATCAGGCAGGACTACCCCCAAGACACACGACGGCACCTGCTGGCATTGTTAGGGGAGTACAGAGATGTGTTTGCCTTTGGCCCAGTCGAAATGCCTGGCATCGATCCTACGGTCATAAAGCATCACCTGAATGTCGACCTAATGCGTAAGTCGGTGACCCAAAAGAAGTGACGCATAGGAGCCGTGCGGTGGGAAGCCGCTGCTAAAGTGGTTCGAAAATTATGGGAAATAGGTTTTATCCAGGAATGTTAATATCCCAAGTGTATATAAAATGTGGTACTCACAAAAAAGTCAAAGGGAACTTAGCGCATGTGCATCGACTTTACAAACCTGAATAAGGCCTATCCTAAGGACAGCTACCCCTTACCTAAGATCAATAAGTTGGTGGATACAACTGTCGGGCATGCACTCCTGAGCTTTATGGATGCTTTCTCTGACTATCACTAGATATCGCTCCATCGAGACAATCAAGAGAAGATTCCCTTCATTACTGACAGAGACTTGTACAATCATAGAATAATGTCGGTCGGTCTTAAAAACGTGAGGGTAACCTCTCAAAGGTCTGTCAACAAGGTGTTTAACCCCCTTATCGGGAAAAACATGGAGATCTATGTGAATGACATGATTGTGAAAAGCAAGGATGACGAGCGGCACCCGGTCGACCTGTGTGAAACGTTCGCACTCCGCCGAAGCTAAGCCATAAAACTCATCCCCAAAAAGTGCGTCTTTGGCGTCAGGTCCGGGAAGTTCCCGACATTTATGATCAGCAGTTTTGGAATTGAGGCCAACCCTGATAAGGTACAAGTCGTCCTAGATATGAGGTCATCACAAACCATCAAGGATGTCCAGCGGTTCACGAGCTGTGGGGCTGCACTAGGAAGATTAATGTCGAAGTCGACCGATAAACACCAGTCATTCTTTCTCACTCTTAGAAGACGAGTAGATTTCAAATAGGATGAGGCGACTGAGGTGGCTTTTTAGTCCTTCAAAGAATACCTATCGTATCTGCCTAAGATGGCAAGTCCCATTCAAGGGGAACCCCTTCTCTACCTGGTCATCTCTAATCGACCAGCAAGTGCGGTCTTAGTTGTAGAGCTTGAGAAGGACCAAATACCTACATACTACGTTAGCCACTCGCTCGCAAGAGCAGAGTTCAACTACCCTTTAATTGAGAAATTCGCCAACGCGCTAGTCTTGGCTAGTAGAAAACTTTGATCATACTTTGGGGTGTATAAAGTCACAGTCATGACCGGCCAACCGCTAAAGAACATGCTCCAGAAGTTGACGCTTTGGGGCTCTTACTTAATTGGGACATTGAATTTTCCAAATATGGTATAGAGTTTGAGGAAAGGCAAGCCATCAAAGCTCAAGCCCTGACAGATTTCTTCGCGGAAACCAGTGAATCAAAAGTGCTAACTAGTCTCCCCTTTGGAGTGTGGAGCCTGTATGTGGACGGTTCATCCACGAAGGAGGGAAGGCATGAGCACGCCCTCAAATTCATGTTTAGGGCGTCTACCAATGAGGCTGATTACGAAGTGCTGATAGCGCGCCTCGAGCTGTGTCGTTCCCCGGGAGCTAAAGCGATTCGAGCATACCTAGATTCTTAATTCGTGGTTAGCTAGCTTAATAGGGAGTATGAGATCAAGGACGACATAATGGCTACGTGCATTCGTTGCGTCCAAGAGACAGTTGCGCGCTTATCTTACTCTAAAATCATCCATCTTCTTCTGTCAAAAAATCATAAGGTCGATGCACAATCCAAATCAGCTAGCTCTTCATCAGATGGGAAGTCCAAGAGCATTCAGTGGGAGACACTCTTGGAGAGGAGTATTGAGTCTCCGGAAATTATGCAGCTGGACTATAGCGCCACATAGATGGAGCCTATCACGGCCTATCTCTCCAATGGGATGCTCCCCCTTGACGCCAAGGAAGTCGGGCGTACAAAGAAAAGGGTAGAGTGGTTTGTCCTCTATGGTGAGATCCTTTATAAGGGCCCATACACTCGTCCTCTCATTCGACGCATCACACTCGAAGTCAGACAAAAGATATTGGAAGAAATCTATGAAGGCGTGTATAGCGCCCACATAGGTGGATGAGCGTTAGTACTAATGAAACTTCCCATAGTCTACTACTGGCCATCCCTAGGGGAGGATGCCATGCGCATGGTAAAGAAATGTGATAAATGTCAAAAATTCTCTCCCATACAGTGCGAACTTACCACCCTTTAAACCCAATTGTGACGCCTCTGTCGTTCACCAAGTAGGGCATGGACATCCTCGGCCTTTTTCCCAAAGCCACTAGACAACTAAAATACCTACTTGTAGTAGTCGATTACTTCATAAATTACGTAGAGGCCAAGGCAGTGACCTCTATTACATCTGGGAAGATCCGGAAATTTATTTAGAAAAACATCATCACTCGATATAAGGTGCCCAAAGCAAATGTTATTTGATAACGGCTAGTAATTCGATGCTGACAAGTTACAGGATTGCCTTTGCCAATACGGTTGTCAGGCTCACTTCACCGCCATGGCGCCCCTACAAACCAATAGGCAGGCCGTGTTCGCTAATAAATCTATCTTAAATGGTTTATAGAAGAAGTTGGATGCTGCTAAAGGTAAATGGGCAAATGAGCTATCGGGCGTGCTATGGTCTATCCGCACTACTAAAAAGACTGCAACAAGTGAGACCCCGGTCATGCTTGTCTATGACTCAAAGGTTATCCTGCCAATAGAGGTCAGTCTATACACCTATCGCTTAACCATATTTCAGGAGGACCTAAACAATGTCGCTCTGCGAGAAGCTCTGGACCCCTTGCTCTTCGTACGAGGTGATACCTATCTACGAGAGGGCTTATACAAGCTCCGCCTCGCCAAGCTCTATAATTGCAGAGTAAGGGAGTAGTGCTTGGATGTGGGCGAGTTGGTAATGTAAAAAGTGGAATCAGTGGCTCGATCCAATGAACATGGGAAACTCACGGCTAATTGGGAAGGACCATACGTGGTCATAAAACAAGTTCGGCCCAGCACCTACAGCCTTGTCACTACGCAAGGAAACCCTATACCTAGAACATGAAACAGTCGCAAACTCTGGAAGTACTGCACTTAACTTATAGTAAAGCCTCGGTCTAGTCCCCTTTCCCTCTCTTTTTTCTTTCACGCCAATTTCTTTGGCTCTCTAACAAAAGAACCCTATATGGACTTTTTACTAAGTAATGGAAGGCAACATTGCTTTGCACTCTCCTTTGATCTCTCGCACATTTTGTTAAGTTTGGGGGTAACATATATACATCCACCCATGATTAGTATGGCCTAGCCAAGCCTGACTTGAACATGCAGCGGTAGACGTAGAAATGAAAACTTAACAGAATATGAAATGGTAAAAAACAAAAGGCAGGGTAATGCAAAAATATCTTTACTTCATTAGTACTGGCCGCAAAAGGCCATATCCTTACACATAACAAAATGGAGAAAGAAAGCAAAACAACAAGAAAGAAAGGGACAAAGAAGAGGGCAAAAGAGAGTAGAAAGCGGGCTGGCGAAATGATAGGGCCGCAAGTACACGGTGGCATCGTAGCAATCAAGGTCGATCTCACAGAGACTAGGTTGATCTACTAGGTTATAATCCCTCAAGATAGGCTAACCAAACCCAAGTTTAAGATTGAAATGTTAATAATAAACTATCTAATGTAATGGATAAAAATCAAGGAATTAAACAAATCAAGCAATTTTCCCAATCCAAAATATCAAACTGGCACTTTTTCCTCTAATGGTTATTTTAAAATCGATAATCGAACTCTCAAAACCCTCTTTCAAGGTGAAGTGAAATACTTAAATCTAACTAACTACCATTTCTTAAGGGCTCTCGTTTTATTTAGTTCTTTAAGCATGCGATTATCAAATCAATGGTTTCTCAATCGATGGGACTTTCTCAAGACTCCACACAATCAAGTCAAATCCTAGGATTTCAACATTATATTTCACCTTTTAGTTCATCACCCAATACCCACAACATGCAAGAAAGTGATCTAGTTTCTTACAAGGCAATAAGCATCTACGATTTGATAAAACAATCCAACAAATTCAAAAATACAAAAGTTAACAATGCAAGATTAGAAAATAAACCAGAATTTGCATAAATCCAAGATAAATCTAAATCAAAATTGCAAAACATGAAATCCAAAATAAGGGGAGAAAAGAAAGGAAGAGAGAAGAATTGCTCTGCCAAAAATTACGCTTGAATCTGTTGATCGCAAACCTGACATGGAATCCTTGCAAGATCTCACTTCGATTCTCTTTCTCTCCCTCTATCTAATCTAAACTAGTGTATAATGGTGGATGAGATTCTAGGTGATAAGATAGCCTCCTAAGAGCAGCCGAAAATCGTGCTTTTATGGGCGAACTCTAGGCTCCTAATGGCATAAATGCACAGAATCTGAACAGCTGCAAAGAAAACAGAGTGAGCAGGGGAAAAGGTCTCCACCACGGCAGTGGCCCACACCACGATCTGGCCGTGGTGGCGACTAGGCTCTACGGTCTCCATTTTTTGCTTCATTGCTTTGTCCTCTAGCATCCTGGATCGTGGTACTTGTCGCGGTACATCTGTGTTGGGTCATTTTGAGTCTCTTTTGCAAGCTTCTTTGACCCACTAGGCCTAAAAAACATCTTCTACTCACTCGCTTTGGGCTTATAAACTTGAAATCTGCAATCATTTCCGAAACAAATGAAACCTAAGCGTAATAGAAGAAATAGGGGCATAAATTGTATAATTTCACATTTTAATCCCCCAAAATGAGTCCCAAACACGTAAATAGTCTATCCAAATATGACATTCATCACTCTCCTATACTTAAATCTTTGTTTGTCCTCAAGCAAACTCTAGACAAAACCAACAAGGGGAGATGTATTTCAGATTCTTAAGCAGGGCAGCCTCCTCATGTTAGACAACATTAAGTGTACACAAGTAAGAAAAACAATCAATGGCTACCCCAAGTAACACGCAAGACATTTCAAAAGAAGGTTTGCAAAAAAAATATGAGACTACAAGCTCGACATCAAACTTGATCACCCCTAAAGAACCATAAAGTATTTCATGCAAGCACAAGAGATTGTAGAGCTAAATAGACTGGTAGAACCTCAGTTTTAGGAAATGTGAATCATTCCCGCTTATGTGCTTGAAACATAGCATAAGTTCACTCAAGACTCATTCCAAAGATGCAATCTACCATAAGCTTCACAAGGCTCTCAAATTCTCCATCACTAAAATGCAATGTACACAAGACAATCAAGATGACTTTATATGGGTTGTAATGGGGGCTATAAGGGTTAAGGAAAAGGAGTGGAAAAATGCATTTGGGACAAATGTGGAGCTACTTAGCTAAGTGACTAGGAAGTAACCAACAAACCACCAAAAAACCATGAAAGTCACTAACACTCCAAACTCCAACAATTCAATGAACTGCCCTAATGAACCATATAGGAAATGAGTTCACAAAGAAGGATTACAAGATATATACATACCCAATGCCAATCAACTTAGTCATTTTCTCTTTTGCTTTTTTTTTTATGATTTTCTCTCTTTTTTCTCTCTTTTTTTTACAACATAACTTTTGTTTTTTTTTTCTTTTTGTTTTTTTTGGAAAATGAAACGAAAATTGCAATTATTGAAAGGCATAAGATCACTAACTATCAACTCACAACCGAATATATATGCATAACCCAAACAGGAGGGAATCAAAGCAAATGCTTAATGTCATCAATCCCTTAGCAAACCACCATACCAAAGCTACCTTAAGCTCAATCATCCCTAAAACCACCCACTACATAGATGAAGTGATGATCTATAGACTTGGCTTAAAGGTAGGAATATGTGTTTGGCTAAGGGCTAATATGAAGGGATCACAACAAAGACGGATATAAGCTCAAAGGGACTAGCAAAGGAGAATAAACATATAACACAAGAGTAAGCTATGTGGTTATGTGGCTAAAATGACCAAAGAAAGAAATGTCTCTAACATATCATCAACTATGCACATTCTAATGTGGTTTTGAACAAGATTCTAGGCAAGTTCTAGAGATGCAACATTGAAGAGTCACACACATGAAAGAAACATGAGACTAAATATGACGAATTAGTCCAAATAAGGCTCAAATTCTTATTGGACATCTGCCAAAGTCTCATTAGACTCATAAAATGACTCCCATGTACCAACATTAGTGCTAAGGACTCCAAGGGATAACAAAGTTCACAATCAAAACAAAGGTCAAAACAAGAAATATTTACAAAACCTTCAAAAAATTTTAGCATCAAAAGGGATTACACATCGAAAGTTACTCAAACTCATAAAAGTTATTTTGCCTAGCAAAAATATCATTGAAGATTATCTCAAACCAATCCACACCATCTCTATATGCAATCTTATGCAAACCCAAAATGCAACTAAATGCAAACATTAATGCAAATAAAAAGAAACCTAAAACTATATGCTCCAAAAATGTATGCAATCTAATAACCAAAATAGAAAGCATAGAAGCTACCCTTCCCCCATGATGAAATAAATGATTATTATTTAAAGGAAAGAAAGGTAAGAGAAGGGAAAGCGAAAACAAAGTACAATGATCTCATCAGGTTAGGTGCTAAGCACACCTAAGCTAAGGCCTCCCTATAACTAGAGCACATGGAGCATCAGCTACTCCATTACAACCTCAAGACTCGACTCATCAATTCAGACACTGTTAACAGCGCAGGACCTCATCAAGTTCCTAGGACCACAATTTAAAAAATACAAGGTAAGAGGCAATAGCCAAAATTATACCAAAGAGATTAAGTATCCTCTTAACCTTATCAAAGGCCTTAGAAAAATCATAAGAAGGATTAAAGAATGCAACCCACATAGTTTTCTTAGGCAAGTTTCCTAGACATATACAATAAGGATCAATGAAGGAATCATACCCTCTACCACAACATAGGGACACAAAATTATCACGATTTCTACTAAGCATACTAAATATGTTATCCTCATGGCCTATATCAATATTAGCATCACAAATCATAAAATTATCAACGGGCAGATTAAGATAATACTCAAGGGAAGGAGAGGGTAATGAACAAATAGGTGAAACATAGAAATGATCAAGGGATTAGGGAGAACATTATTACAACCAAGGCTAGGAGACTCATGCATAAACATATCACATGATCCCTCCAAAGAAGTCTAAGCTGGATTATACACCTCATCTAAAATATCTTCCGACGGAAAACATGCATCATCAACACTAAACCCAGCAACTTCCCCCAAAGGCTCACCCACCTCAAGCCCCGTGCACTGAGCTGAAGGAAATGATGAATCAAGCAAGGTTAGGATAACATCAGTATTGTTCGTGGGTGATACAAAGTTAGGTTGAGCAT
>NCQV01135909.1:25695-49063 GCA_002740545.1 Lophocereus schottii | reverse complement strand
TAAACTAATCTTACGCTTACGCAAAGCCTTAACTAATTCTATCGACTTACCTATGAGAGACCCAATATTCCAGGACACTAGGCGCACCTTCCGGAGCCCTAAATCCTTCCTAACCCCAAGACTCCCCGGAGGACAGGCTGAAACAGCTATATGACTCGCCACAGAAGCAGACGCTTACGAGAACAGCCCACACCCTAGCCAACTACCAACACAGGACACCCGGGAAAGCCACGACCAACTACAGTCAACCAAACAGGACTAGTACGAACAAGAAAGCTACTACTAGCAATTAAAACTACTAATGCTAAAAAGAAACTCACCTAGGCACACAGGATAGTAACCCAAAGAGCGCTCCCGGAAGTATGCGGAAAGTAATAACACAAGGAATGCTAAAACCAAAGAATTCAGCACTATTCACAAACCTTAAAACAATTAAATACTCGAAATACTAAAAATAAATCACCCCAACTCCTTCAAACCCCAGTAGCAATTTTGTCAAGTTTGACACAAAGGAACAAACCAGAGTAGAAATAAAAATTTAAAGACGGACTAGTAAATAAAAAAAAAGGGAAAGGGACAAAGTACAATTGATAAAATTTCCATTTTGATAGAAGAATAATTTTGTTGTGGACCGAGCCAAGCACTAGAATGATATTAAGCTAATTGTTCCTTATCATGCATTCTTTGTTTAAGGATTCCTCCATAACTTATGTCAGACGCATCTGTTTCTACAATCATGGATGCAGAGGGATGGGGAATACCTACACATGGTAGAGACTCGATCTTTTGTTTGATTTGTTTAACAATGTCAGTGCTCATATTAGGCCAAGGTTTAGGATTTTTCGTAAGTCTTCTATACAGGGGAGCACACAATTGTCGAAGACGAGGGAAAAAATCTGAAATGTAGCTGAGGCAGCTAAGAAATCTTTGTAATTGCTCATTAATTCTTTTATAAGAGATTTCGTCCTTAAAATAGAAAATTTTATTCTGTTTTAATTATAAAAGATTAACTTGTTTGTAGATTGAAGAATTTTGTAAAAGCGGAACTTCACGTTACTTAGTAGCAGAAAAAAATTGAAAGAGATTTTTTTGTCAAGAATCTTGATGTGAACATCAGATTCATTAACATAAAATGGATAAATTTGTGTTAAGAACGGAGTACCAAGAATTATGTCATGGATAATATTTTATACTACTGGAAAGATATTTTTGAAGCAATAACCATTGGTTTGAATGCAACCTTTGTTTAGCTTACACCTGATTTTCAAAGGTTCTCCAGTGGCACTGCGCAATTGTTCTTTTGTTCTTTCACAACACCTAAGAGGAATGATTCCTTCATGTATGCAATTCTAGTCAGCTCCACTGTCAATGAGGGCTACTGCATTTGTAGAGAAATTAATGGCTACTATTTAGACCATAGAATACCATTTTTGAATTGTCACTTGAGAAATTGTGTGATGGAATTGTTCTTGAGAAACTCCATTCTCAAGGATGTTTTCTATATTTTAAAAATTGCCTGGAATAGGGGAGGAACTAGGAATTTGTGTTTCCATGATGGAAAGTTTTGTACGGAGTTCTAGATCAGTAGCTTTGAGATTGGTAAACCCGTGTCTAAGATCTTGAACTTGAGCTTTCAGCTCATTGATTTCAATTTGGATATCTTTTGTAGTGAGTTTCTGGAAAGGATTTGGTATTGGATACTTTTGAAAGAGTTTTGTCAGGCTAGGAGTTTCGATATCAAGCTTTATGACTTTGTTTTTTTCTTCAACAACTATGTCTTTAAGGTTTCTCAGATACTCCTTTCTTATCTCCTCATCAAAAATCTTTCTGATTAGATCAATCAAGAATTCTTTCTGATTTCTGTTTGTAATGACATTGATTGGCTTGATAGGGGAAGAATCATAATCTGATTCATCCTCCCCAGAGCTTTGATAGTAATCAACTTCTTTATCACTATCAGATGAGTTTTTTGCTAAGACGGCTAGATGCTTCTTTTGAAGTTCAGGCTGATCTGTAAATAACTAATTGATCTTTTGTTCAGTTTTGCATTGGAATGCTTTGTAAACTGGTTTGCCACATTTGTAACAAACAACTGGCTTCTTTTTGGCATTCTTTTTTTGGAAGAAGTTGGCTTGGAATTGAAGACTGGTGGAGAATTGTTTAGAGATTTTGCTGATCTTTTGAATCTTTTGTTGACAGCTTTCTTAGCACGTTTAGCATTTGAAGAGGGAGCTTCAATTTTTGCAATGCGAAATGCTTTACAGAAACTTCCAATTTCTTTTCTGGATGGGGCTTTCTCTGATCCATATTTGGGTTGAATTTTGAGTTTATTGCAAAGGATGAGTTCTTTGCTTTGACAATTCCAAAGGTTATTCCAAATGTAAGGGTATGGAAAGGGATATCATCTGTTCCTCAATGTTGTCGGACCTTGAGAGAATTCTTTTCCAAGCAACTTGGTAGGCCTCCAATGAATATTTCATTCCAAAAATTTTACATGCCGTCCTTTCTCTTTAGTAACTGGTAAACAATACATCTTTATGCCATCTGTAATATGTGAGCGTCGGGCATCTAAGGTTGATGAGGACAGTTTTGGCGGCGGCTGGGTAGTATTGGTATCCATTCCCTCCTGGCCACTTTTGTAAGGAAAAGCATGAACAGTCTTTTCCTTGGCAAAAATCCTTATGGGCTGATGCTTAGAAGGATAGACGGAGACCATGCTTATACCATTAGGAAGGTGCCAAACTTTTGCAAGGCTACTTTGAACATTTATACTTGCGAGTGTATAAACATTATTCAAACCTTTTCGAGATGTAAATGTAAGAAATCGTAGGAAAAAGGGGATGTTGACTGCAAGCCTTTGCATGTCAACTATCCAAGCCTGTTTAACCTTTTCCCTAAGGTTTCGATCAATTTGTTCGAACCATTGGCACTTGGGAGCATTACTGGCAGAGTAATAATCTTGCTTAAGGAAAGGCCAATCAATTGTAAAATTTGGATTTGTGAGAACAGTGTGTCCATATCCAATTCTTGAAGAAGAACGAGATGGAGGGTGACTGATAACTGGTTCTAGTATGGGCAACCTGAACCGGTATTTTTGTGTTTCTTCTAGAGGGTTACTTCTATCTGAGTGAAAATCAAAAAATGATTTCCTACTGGTAGAAGTTCCAGGGATATTTGTAGGTTCACCAAATCAGCGGAATCACAAGAGAACTCAGCCGTCGGGTTCTTCTATGATTTGCTCATCATCGTTCATTTGTCTGGATTTGTCAATAGAAGAAGGCTGAGCTTTTTCATGCTCTATAGCTTTCGGAGTTGGAATCTCATCCCATTTGAGAAGTTTTACAGTAAAAACTTGGGGTTGTGATCCTCAATCTGAAGTAAAACTGTTTCTTTTGTGGTTGAAGGTAAGGGATTCAAAAATTTTGTATCGAGGTTTGTCGACATAAGTCTAAAATAGACTCTAAACATAATTGCAGAGTTTTTGAAGCCATGAAACTCGTCACCTTGAATATGAACACCAACATCAACACAGAAGTCTAGATAACAATTGAAGAAAATTGGTTCGTTATGTATATTGGCATTGATCATGGCTAATAGAGATGATTTGTATTTCTTTAACCTTTTCTCTATTAAAGCAATGTAGATGGGTGCGTTTATACATTTTCTGCTGAAAGATTTAATAGCAACATGAACAAGTCCAATATGCATAAAGCGGAGTTTGTCTTTTAAATTTATTTGAATTGGTTCGCATTTGGTCAATGAAATAGTTTGTAATCCACTCTGTAAACTCATAATTTCTTCATGAGGTTTGATTGAAAAGACAATTTGAAAGCTAAATATGCCGATTTGGTAAATAGTTTTAATATTGACTTTGCGTATATCCCATTTGTGAAAATTGTCAGGAGACGGGGCCTTAATAGGGTCATTTGTCCTAAACTCATGAAATACTAGAGGGGAATATGATCGGAAGAAACACATGAAATACGAAAACTTTATTAAGAAAACTTAAAACACAGAGTACGTAAAAAGAAAATACAAGCTGAAATAAGAAAACTAAAGAAAACATGCCGATACTTTGTAATTGTAATAAACTTACAAATTGTCAATTTATAGAACTTGTACAAGGATTTGTAAACAGAAGAAAATTAAAGAGGAGGGACGAGAGTTTTGTAGAAGAGAGTTTGTTTTGTTTTTCATCACCTGATTTTCTGATGCCTTGTTCGGATGAAAATGTCTGCCTTGTATAGAGCTGAGAGGGGCTCAATAATGGACGCATAATGATGCTTAATTGCCTTCTTTTGTCATGCGTCGAAAGTTGAGTCGCAATTGTCAGAAGTAAACAACTTTGTACTGTGCAACTTTTGAAAATTTTATCCTTAAGATTTGTTCATGAACAGTAACTTGTCAATACTGTAGATGAACAGTGAAATGTCGGGGAACTGTAGTGAATAATGTCTGCCCACAGTTTTGTCTTCACCTGGAAAATAAAATTTTCATCAATTGTAATGGCTCTTACTTTGGCCAAAGGCCAAGATCTTTGCGGGCTCTTTTCTTTTGTTTTCAATTTTGTTTTGCCGTAAATCATAAGGATCTTGAGAATGCTGAAGATCTCAATACTGGGTTTTGTAGCAGACTTTGTTGAACTTGAACTGTCATCTGAGTCATCATTGTCAAGGAGCCTTTCTAAAAGATTTGTCTCATTGCTAGATCATCTTTGAGGACTTCGAGAGGATCTGTTTGTTTTTGTGTTAGTCCCTTCGATTTGGATTTTGTAGAGGAAGACGAGACTTCCATTTTTGTAGGGCTGGGTGGTTTGGGTGCTGGTTCTGTATTTTTTTCAAATGTGGGAATGTTTTCAAAGGTGTATTTTTGGGTTTTTGTTTTGCTGAAATACTCAACATTCTCTTTGCCACAAAGCTTGGTTTTGTATTCATTCCACCATCTAACCTTATAAATCCAAACAATAGATAGGGGAAATGAATTAAGAAGATAATTCTGATATCTGTGTTCCCGACAAAATATCCAGACAATGTTGAAGGTTCTCAAGAAGTGTACTTCTTTTGTATGGGCTTTATAAGCGGGGGTGTTTGCAATCAAGAAATCCCAACCTCCCTTAGCTTCATAAGGTAGGATCGAAGGAGAGCAACCAAACATAGTCCGCCAATGATAAAACCAAATTGAAAATGTAAATGGAGCTTTATCATAGAAGTTAAAGAACCAAGAATTAATTTCTGGCTTGTGGAAAAATGCTCTTAGCCAAGCCAACTTGTAATGAAGATAATTATAGGTGGCCGGTTCAAATGGAGCAGAGAATTGTCTTTCTTATAATGCATCTTTCCATTGCTGAAAGCCCAAAACGTTTTTGATATTGCAGTTTGAATATAAAATGTAGGAGGGATTTGCAGCATCTGTTGTATTAGTAATGTCAGTAGACTGGGTATCAGTAAGAATGAGTTCATAAGCTTGGTGAGCTTTTTGGGGATGATCACCAAGGTGATGTGAGTCACCAAAGCTTCTTTGGACCAAGTCTTTGATGAAAAGATTTGGAAGGGAAATTTTTTAGCTGATGAGGAAAAGATGTTCTGCAAATATGGCGGAATAATTATCTTGTGAAGGTTTTATGGGTGGTTTGGTAAAAACAGTTTTGTATCGTAAAGGCGGAAAATTGGCAAGGGATTGAAAAGAATTTCTTGTGGGAACAATTGTGTGGTCATCATTTTTTGTATACTGTTGCCTTTCTCCTTCTTGCTCATTGTGAAAACCAGCATAAAATGTGCTTTGTCACTCTTTCCTTATAAAAACTCTCTTGCAAGGAAATCTGGTAAAGAATTGTTCTCTCCTTTGATAAATTCAATTTCAAAATCAAAACAAGATAAAATTAGTTGCCATCTGGTAAAGATTTGTTTTGAAACCAACTTCTTAACATCCGTTTGTAAAACATCTTTTGCAGATTTGCGATCAATTCGAAGCAGCAATTTTTTGTAAAATAGATCATCTTGAAATTTGGAAATATAAAGTACAATTGATAAAATTTCCTCTTTGATAGTGGAAAAAATTTGTTGTGGACCGAGCCAACCGCCAGAATGATATTAAGCTAACCGTTCCTTATCATGCACTCTATGTTTAAGGATTCCCCCATAACCTATGTCAGACGCATCTGTTTCTATAATCATGGATGGAGAGGGATGGGAAATACCTACACATGGTAGAGACTCGATCTTTTGTTTGATTTGTTTGGCAATGTCAGTGCTCATATCTGACCAAGGTTCAGGATTTTTCCTAAGTCTTCTATACAGGGGAGCACACAATTGTTGAAGATGCAGGAAAAAATCGGAAATGTAGTTGAGACAGCTAGGAAATCTTTGTAATTGGTCATTAATTCTTTTAGGAGAGATTTCGTCCTTTAAATAGAAAATTTTATTCTATTTTAATTATAAAAGATTAACTTGTTTGTAGATTGAAGAATTTTGTAAAAGCAAAACTTCACGTTACTTAGCAGCGAAAAAAAATTGAAAGAGATTTAATTGTCAAGAATCTTGATATGAACATCAGATTTATTGACCTAAAATGGATAAATTTGTGTTAAAAACGAAGTGCCAAGAATTATGTCATGGATAATATTTTACACCATTGGAAAGATATTTTGAAAGCAATAACCATAGTTTTGAATGTAACCTTTGCTTAGCTTACACCTGAATTTCAAAGGTTCTCCATTGGCACTGCACAATTGTTCTTTTGTTCTTTCACAATACCTGGGAGGAACGATTCCTTCACGTATGTAGTTCTAGTCAGCTCCACTGTCAATGAGGGCTATTGCATTTGTAGAGAAATCAATGACTACTATTTTGACCATAGAATACCATTGTTGAATTGTCACTTGAGAAATTGTATGATGAAATTGTTCTTGAGAAGCTCCATTCTCAAGGATGTTTTCCATATCTTGAAAATTGTCTGGAATAGGGAAGGAACTAGGAATTTGTGTTTCCATGATGGAAAGTTTTGCACGGAGTTCTAGATTAGTAGCTTTGAGATTGGTAATCTTGTATCTAAGATCTTCAACTCGAGCTTTCAGCTCGTTGATTTCAATTGGGATATCTTTTGTAGTGAGTTGCAGGAAAGGATTTGGTATTGGATACTTTTAAAAGAGTTTTGTCAGGCTAGGAGTTTGGATATCAAGCTTTATGACTTTGTTTTCTTCTTCAACAACTAAGTCTTCAAGCTTGCTCAGATACTCCTTTCTCATGTCTTCATCAAAAATCTTTCTGATTAGATCAATCAGGAATTCCTTCTGATTTCTGTTTATAATGACATTGATTGGCTTAATAGGGGAAGAATCATAATCTAATCCATCCTCTTCAGAGCTTTGATAGTAATCAACTTCTTTATCACTATCAGATGAGTTTTGTGCTAAGACAGCTAGAAGCTTCTTTTGAAGTTCAGGCTAATACGTAAACAACTAATTGATCTTTTGTTCAGTTTTGCATTGGAATGCTTTGTAACCGAGTTTGCCACATTTGTAACAAACAACTGGCTTCTTTTTGACATTCTTCTTTTCAGAAGAAGTTGGCTTGGAATTGAAGACTGGAGGAGAATTGTTTAGCGGTTTTGCTTATCTTTTGAATCTTTTGTCGACGGCTTTCTTAGCACATTTAGCATTTAAAGAGGGAGCTTCAATTTTTGCAATGCGAAATGCTTCACAGAAAGTTCCCATTTCTTTTCTGGATTGGGCTTTGTCAGATCCATATTTGGGTTGAATTTTGAGTTTGTTGCAAAGGATGAGTCCTTGACTTTGGCAACTCCAAAGATCATTCCAAATGTAAGAGTATGGAAGGGGATATCATCCGTCCCACAATGTTGTCGGAGCTTGAGAGAGTTCTTTCCCAAGCAACTTGGTAGGCCTCTAATGAATCTTTTGTTCCTGAAATTTTACATGCCGTCCTTTCTCTTTAATAACTGGCAAAGAATACATCTTTATGCTCTCTGTAATATGTAAGCGTCGGGCATCTAAGGTTGATGAGGCAGTTTTGGCGACGGCTTGACCTTCTTGAGGATTACTAATAAAATGTAAGGTCATGGTATGAACTAGGGTTTCATACGCATCTTAGATGCATTCACCACGTTCATCCAATTCATTTCCCACATGATTGAGAATAGCTAACCTTTCATTATAGGTGTGATAATTATCCCACCAATACTTTTATTGTCCAGAGAAACCAAGGACAATTATGGTGGCCACATTTTTGTTCAAGTAACCATTGACTTTGAAGGCAGCAGCTGCTACTCCCATATCTTCTATTGTAGATAGCACTTCATTTTCTAATTGGCTGGCCATAGTTTTTCTCAATGAATTGGCCTCTTTCTTTGTATTGAATATCTAGAGGAGTAGGTCTACGACAGTAATTCTTAGTCCTAGCGTTTCTCCAATTTTGTTTTTTGTTAAGAGCAAGAGGCTCTTCTTTGTAGGAATTTTAGATAGGTTCTTCTTCCTTGAAAGTCTTTTGTATAGTAACTATGACCTTATCTAAGTCACTACTACTAGTGATAGCTACTTCTTCTTCTAACAAAGATGTACTATCAACCTTTTGTTGGCAAGTTCTGTCAATGCAAGCTGGTGCTTTCTTTGTGTCATTAGCTTGGATTTATTCAGAATCTTTTGAAGAATGTCACAATTTTTAGGTTTTTGGTTTAGGCCAAGATTCCATAGTGGCTCTAGGAGTACTGTCTAATTTGACAAATGGCTTAGAAATGCTTCCTGTAGAAGAGGAAGAGGGTCTTGCACTGGGACTTGCCAAATCTTTTTGGCAGCTTCCTTTTCGGAATCAGTTTTGGCATTGAGCTGGTTCAATTACTCATCAATTGTATTCGAGATGGCATTTGTATAATCGACTTGCTTATGAACCTGTTTGATGTCACCAAGCTGGGTAGTATCGGTATCCATTCCCTTCTGGCCACTTTTGTAAGGAAAAGCGTGAACAGTCTTTTCCTTGGTAAAAATCTTTATGGGCTGATGCGTAGAAGGATGGACGGAGACCATACTTATACCATCAGCAAGATGCCAAGCTTTTGCAAGGCTGCTTTGAACATTTATACTTGCGAGTGTATAAACATTATTCAAACCTTTCTGAGATGTAAATGTAAGAAACTGTAGGAAAAAGGGGATGTTGATGGCAAGCCTTTGCATGTCAACTATCCAAGCTTGTTTAACCTTTTCTCTAAGGTTTCGATCAATTTGTTCGAACCATTGGCGCTTGGGAGCATGACTGGAAGAGTGATAATCTTGCTTAAGGAAAGGCCAATCAATTGTAAAATTTGGATTTGTGAGAACATTACATCCATATCCTATTCTTGAAGAAGATGGAGATGGAGGATGAATGATAATTGGTTTTGGTATGGGCAACCTGAATCGGTATTTTTGTGGTTCTTTTGGAGGTTTACTTCTATCTGAGTGGAAATTAAAAAATGAATTCCTACTGGTAGAAGTTCCAGGGATATTTGTAGGTTCAAAAAATGAGCGGAATCGTAAGAGAACTCAGCCATCGGGTTCTTCTATGGCTTGCTCATCATCGTTCATTTGTCTGGATTTGTCAATTGAAGAAGGCTAAGCTTCTTCATGCTTTATAGCTTCCGGAATTGTAATCTCATCACATTTGAGAAGTTTTGGAAAAAAACTTGGGGTTTTGTCATCCTCAATCTAAAGTAAAACTGTTTCTTTTGTATTTGAAGGTAATTGGCTCAAAATTTTGTATTGAGGTTTGTAGACATAAGTCTAAAATAGACTTTAAACATAATTGCAAAGTTTTTGAGGTCATGAAACTCGTCACCTTGAATATAAACATCAAGATCAACACGGAAGTCAAGATAACAGTTGAAGAAAATTGGTCTGTTATGTATATTGGTATTGATCATGGCTAATAGAGATGATTTGTATTTCTTTAACCTTTTCTCTGTTAAAGCCATGTAGATAGGTGCGTTTATACCTTTTCTGATGAATGGTTTAACAGCAATATGAACAAGTCCAATATGCATGAAGCGGAGTTTGTCTTTTAAATGTATTTGAATTGCTTATGGTTTGGTCAATGAAATAGTTTGTAATCCATTTTGTAAACTCATAATTTCTTCATGAGTTTTGATTGAAAAGACAATTTGAAAGCTAAATGTACCAATTTTGTAAATAGTTTCAATATTGACTTTGGGCATATCCGATTTGTGAAAATTGTCAGGAGACGGGGCCTTAATAGGGTCATTTGTCCTAAACTCATGAAATACTAGAGGGGAACATCATCGGAAGAAACACATGAAATAAGAAAACTTCATTAAGAAAACATAAAACACAGAGTACGTAAAAAGAAAATACAAACTGAAATAAGAAAACTAAAGAAAACTTACGGATACTTTGTAATTGTAAGAAACTTATAAATTGTCAATTTATAGAACTTGTACAAGGATTTGTAGACAGAAGAAAATTAAAGAGGAGAGAGAAGAGTTTTGCAGATGAGAGTTTGTTTTATTTTTGATCACCTGATTTTTTGATGCCTTGCTCGGATGAAAATGTCTGCCTTATATAGAGTTGAGAGGGGCTCAATAATGGAGGCATAGTGATGCTTAATTGCCTTCTTTTTTCATGCGCCGAAAGTTGAGTTGCAATTGTCAAAAGTAAACAACTTCGAACTATGCGACTTTTGAAAATTTTGTCCTTAAGATTTGTTTATGAACAGTAACTTGTCAATACTGTAGTTGAACAGTGAAATGTCGAGGAACTATAGTGAATAATGTCTGCCGATAGTTTTGTCTTCACCTGCAAAATAAATTTTTTGTCAATTATAATGGTCCTCACTTTTGCTGAAGCCCAAGACCTTTGCGGGCTCTTTTCTTTTGTTTTGAATGTTGTTTTGTCATAAATCATAAGGATGTTGAGAATGCTGAAGATCTTCAATCATGGGTTTTGTAGCTGAATTTATTGAACTTGAATTGTCATCTGAGTCATCATTCTGAAGAAGCTTTTGTAAAAGATTTGTCCCATTGTTGGGTCATCTTTGAGGACTTCAAGAGGATCTCTTTGTTTTTGTGTTAGTCCCTTGGATTTGGATTTTGTAGAGGAAGACGAGACTTTCATTTTTGTAGGGCTAGGTGGTTTGGGTGCTGGTTCTACATTTTTTTCAAATGTGAATGTTTTCGAAGGTGTATTTTTGGTTTTTGTTTTGCTGAAATACTCAACATTTTCTTTGCCATAGAGCTTGGTTTTGTATTCATTCCACCATCTGACCTTATAAATCCGAACAATAGATAGGGGAAATGAATTAAGAAGGTAATTCTGATATCTGTGTTCCCAATAGAATATCCAGACAATGTTGAAGGTTCTCAAGAATTGTACTTCTTTTGTATAGGCTTTATAGGCGGGGGTGTTTGCAATCAAGAAATCCCAACCTTCCTTAGCTTCACAAGGTAGGACCGAAGGAGAGCAACCAAACATAGTCCACCAATGATAAAACCAGATTGAAAATGTAAATGGAGCTTTGTCATAGAAGTTAAAGAACCAAGAATTAATTTCTGGCTTGTGGAAAAATGCTCTTAGCCAGGCCAATTTGTAATCAAGATAATTGTAGGTGGCCGGTTCAAATGGAGTACAGAATTGTCTTTCTTATAATGCATCTTTCCATTGCTGGAAGCCCAAAACATTTTTGATATCGCATTTTGAAAATAAAATGTAGGAGGGATTTGCAACATCTGTTGTATGAGTAATGTCAATAGACTGGGTATTAGTAAGAATGAGTTCATAAGCTTGGTGAGTTTTTTTGGGGATGATCACCAAGGTGATGTGAGTTACCAAAGCTTCTTTGAACCAAGTGTTTGATGAAAAGATTTGTAGGGGAAATTTTGTAGCTGGTAAGGAAAAGATGTTCTGTAAATATAAGGAAATAATTATCTTGTGAGGGTTTTGTGGCTGGTTTGGTGAAAACAATTTTGTATGGTAAATGTGGAAAATTGGCAAGGGATTGAAAAGAATTTCTTTCGGGAACACTTTTGTAGTCATCATTTTTTGTATGCCTTTGCCTTTGTCCTTCTTACCCATTGTGAAAACTGTTATAAAATGTGCTTTGTCACTCTTTCCTTATAAAAACTCTCTTGCAAGGAAATCTGGTAAAGAATTATTCTCTCCTTTGATAAATTCAATTTCAAAATCAAAAGAAGATAAAATTACTTGCCATTTGGCAAAGATTTGTTTTGAAACCAAATTCTTAACATCCTTTTGTAAAGCATCTTTTGCAGATTTGCAATCAATTCGAAGCAGGAATTTTTTGTAAAATAGATCATCTTGAAAGTTGAAAATACAAAGTACAATTGATAAAATTTCCTTTTGGATAGTAGAATAATTTGGTTGTGGACCGAGCCAGTGCCAGAATGATATTAAGCTAACTATTCCTTATCATGCGTTCTTTGTTCAAGGATTCCTCTATAACCTATGCCAGATGCATCTGTTTCTACAATCATGGATGCAGAGGGATGGGGAATACCTACATATGGTAGAGACTCGATCTTTTGTTTGATTTGTTTAACAATGTTAGTGCTCATATCAGACCAGGGTTTAGAATTTTTCCTAAGTCTTCTATACAGGAGAGCACACAATTGTCTAAGATGAGGGAAAAAATTTGAAATGTAGTTGAGGCAGCTAAGAAATCTTTGTAATTGCCCATTAATCCTTTGTAAGAGATTTCGTCCTTTGAATAGAAAATTTGATTTTGGTTTAATTGTGAAAGATTGACTTGTTTGTAGATTGAATACTTTTGTAAAAGCAAAACTTCGCGTTGCTTAGTAGCAGAAAGAAAATTGAAGGAGATTTGTTTATTCAAGAATCTTTGTATGAACATCAGATTCATTAAAATAAAATGGATAATCTTGTATTAAAAACGGAGTGCCAAGAATTATGTCATGGATAATATTTTCTACTATTAGAAAGATATTTTTGAAGCAATAACCATTGTTTTGAATGTAACCTTTATTTAGCTTACACCTGATGTTCAAAGGTTCTCCATTGGCACTGCACAGTTGTTCGTTTGTTCCTTCACAGTACTTAGTAGGAATAATTCCTTCATGTATACAGTTTTGGTTAGCTCCACTGTCAATGAGAGCTATTGTATTTGTAGAGGAATCATTGACTACTATTTTGACCATAGAATACCATTTTTGAATTGTCACTTGAGAAATTGTATGAAGAAATTGTTCTTGAGAAACTTCATTCTCAGGGATGTTTTCTATATTTTAAAAGCTGTCTTGAATATGGGAGAATCTAGGAATTTTTGTTTCCATGATGGAAAGTTTTATATGGAGTTCTAGATTAGTAGCTTTGAGATTGGTAATCTTATATCTAAGATCTCGAACTTGAGCTTTCAGCTCATTGACTTCAATTTGAATTTCCTTTGTAGTGAGTTGCTAGAAAGGATTTGAAATTGGATACTTGTGGAAGAGTTTTGTCAGGCTAGGAGTTTCAATATCAAGCTTTGTGATTTTATTTTCTTCTTCAAGAATTAAGTCTTTAAGCTTGCTCAGATACTCCTTTCTTGTCTATTCACTAGAAATCTTTCCAATTAAATCAATCAGGAATTCTTTCTGATTTCTGTTTGTAATGACAATGATTGTCTTGATAGCAGAAGAATCATAATATGATTCATCTTCCTCAGAGCTTTGATAGTAATCAACTTCTTTGTCAGTATCAGATAAGTTTTGTGCTAGGATAGCTAGAAGCTTCTTCTGAAGTATAGGCTGATCTCCAAATAACTCATTGATCTTTTGTTCAGTTTTGCATTGGAATGCTTTATGACCTGGTTTGCCACATTTTTAACAAACAACTGGCTTCTCTTTTGCTTTCTTCTTTTTGGAAGAAGTTAGCTTGGAATTGAAGACTGGAGGAGAATTGTTTAGTGGTTTTGTTGATCTTTTGAATCTTTTGTTAACGGCTTTCTTAGCACGTTTAGGTTTTAAAGAGGGAGCTTCAATTTTTGTAATGTCAAATGCTTCACAGAAAGTTCCCATTTCTTTTCTGGATTGGGCTTTCTCTGATCCATATTTGGCTTGAATTTTGAGTTCATTGCAAAGGATGAGCCCTTTGCTTTTGATAACTCCAAAGATCATTCTGAATGTAAGAGTATGGAAAGGGATATTGTCTGTCCCACAATGTTGTTAGAGCTTTGAGAGAATTCTTTCTCTAAACAACTTTAGTGGGCCTGCAATGAATGCTTCTTTCCAGAAATTTTGCATGCCGTCCTCTCTCTTTAATACATTGGTAAAGAATACATCTTTATACCATCTATAATCTGAGAGCGTCGGGCATCTAAGGTTGATGAGGAGAGTTTTGGCAGCGGCTTGACCTTCTTGAGGATTCTCAATAAAATGTAGGGTAATGGTATGAACTAGGGTTTCATACGCATATTGGATGCCTTCACCACGTTCATCAAATTCATTTGTTGTATGATTGAGAATAGCTAACCTTTCATCATCGCTGAGATAATTAACCCACTAATTCTTTAATTCCCCAGATAAACCAAGGACAATTATGGTAGCTGCATTTTGGTTCGAGTAACCATTGACTTTGAAGGCGGCGGCTGCTACTCGATATCTTCTATGGTAGATAGCACTTCATTTTTTTATTTGTCATCAATGTTCTAACCATAGATAGATCTACAATCATAGTTTCTATTATTGAATTGGCCTCTTTCTTCGTATTGGAGATCTGGAGGAGTAGGTATAGGGTAGTAATTCCTAGTCCTAGCATTTCTCCAATTTTGTATTTTCTTAAGAGCAAGAGGCTCTTCTTTGTAGGAATTTTGGAGAGGTTCTTCTTCTTTGAAAGTCTTTTGGATAGTAGCTATAACCTCATATGATTTACTACTACTAGTAATAGCTTCCTCTTCTTCTTCTGAGGAAGATGTACTGTCAACCTTTTGTTGACAAGTTGTCAATGTAAGCTAGTGCTTTCTTTTGTCAATAGCTTCGATTTGTTCAAAAATCTTTTGAAGATGTTCATAATTTGGGCTTTCTGGTTTAGGCAGAATTCCACTGTGGCTCTGGAAATATTATCTAATTTGACAAATGGTTCGGAAGTGCTTTCGGTAAGAGAGGAAAAGGGTTTTGTACTGGGGCTTTCCATATCTTTTTTAGCAGCTTCCTTTTTGGAATCCGTTTTGGCAATGAGCTTGTTCAATTACTCAGCAATTGTATTCAAGATGGCGCTTGTATAATTAGCTTGCTCATGAACCGTTTTGGTGTCACTAAGCTGGGAAGTAACAGTATCCATTCCCTCCCAGCCACTTTTGTAAGGAAAAGCGTGAATAGTCTTGGCAAAAATCTTTATGGGCTGGTGCGTAGGAGGATGGACGGAGACTATACTTGTACCTTCAGCAAAATGGCAAACTTTTGCAAGACTGGTTGGAACATTTATATCTGGGAGTGTATAAACATTATTCAAACCTTTTCGAGATGTAAACGTAAGAAACCATAAGAAAAAGGGGATGTTGACTACAAGCCATTGCATGTCAACTATCCAAGCTTGTTTAACCTTTTCTCTAAGGTTTCGATTAATTTGTTCGAACCATTGGCACTTGGAAGTATTATTGGCAGACTAATAATCTTCCTTAAGGAAAGGCCAATCAATTGTAAAATTTGGATTGTTGAGAACATTGTGTCCACATCCTATTCCTGAAGAAGAAAGAGATGGAGGATTACTGATAACTAGTTCTGGTATGGGCGACCTAAACTGGTATTTTTGTGGTTCTTCTGGAGGGATGCTTCTATCTGAGTGGAAATCAAAAAACTGATATCCTATTGGCAGAAATTCCAGGGATATTATAGGTTCACGAAATGAGCGGAATCGTAAGACAACTCGGCCATGGTGTTCTTCTACGGTTAGCTCAATATCGTTTATTTGTTTGGATTTGTCAATAGAAGCAGGCTGAGCTTCTTCAAGCTCAATAGCTTCTGGAATTGTAATCTTATCCCATTTGAGAAGTTTTGGAGTAAAAACTTGAGGTTTGTCATCTTCAATCTGAAGTAAAACTATTTCTTTTCGGTTTTAAGGTAAGGGATTCAAAAATTTTGTATTGAGGTTTGTAGACATAAGTCTGAAATAGATTCTAAGCATAATTAAAAAGTTTTTGAAATCATGAAATTCGTCACCTTAAATATGAACATAAAGCTTTAAGGCTTCGAGTGTCGTGGGACATGTAAGATCAACACAGAAGTCTAGATAACAATTGAAGAAAATGGATCTGTTATGCATATTGATATTGATCATGGCCAATAGAGATGATTTATATTTCTTTAACCTTTTGTCTCTTGAAGCCATGTAGAGAGGTGCGCTAATAATGTTTTTGATGAAAAGTTTAATAGCAACATGAACAAGTCCAATATGCATAAAGCAGAATTTGTCTTTTAAATGTATTTGAATTGCTTCTGTTTTGGTCAATGAAGTAGTTTGTAATCCATTTTGTAAACTCACAATTTCTTCATGACTTTTCATTGAAAAGGCAGTTTGAAAGCTAAATGTATCGATTTTGTAGATAGTGTCAATATTGACTTTGGGTATATCCCATTTGTGAAAATTGTCAGGAGACGGCGCCTTAGTAGGGTCATTTGTCCTAAACTCATTACTATTGACAATATCACTACTATGACTATCTATCTTCAATGGCAACAACTTCCTGAACTTACTAGCCATTGCAATATTTTGCGCATATGTTGTGAATGATAAAAGTTTACTCCTGCAGTGTAGATTAAAGACGGGACCACCAAGATCATTTACCGGGACCACCTTACATGGCTAGCTAACAGATTCACAGCTAGCCAACGGTTGACCAAGCCTATCAAATATTATGCACAGATAACCACATAAATGGCTCTGATACTACGGGGAATAGAATTAGAAGAAACACACGAAATAAGAAAACTTTATTCAGAAAACTTAAAACACAGAGTACGTAAAAGAAAAATGCAAACTGAAATAAGAAAACTGAAGAAAACTTACAAATACTTTATAATAGTAATAAACTTATAAATTGTCGAATTGTAGAAGTTGTACAAGGATTTGTAAATAGAAGAAAATTAAAGAGGAGAGAGAAGAATTTTGTATATGAGAATTTGTTTTGTTTTTGATGCCCTGATTTTTCGATGCCTTGTGCGAATGAAAATGTCTACCTTATATAGAGCTGAGAGGGTCCCAATAATGGAGCTGTAATGATGCTTAATTGTCTTCTTTCGTCATTCACTGAAAGTTGAGTCGCAATTATCAAAAGTTAACAACTTTGTACTGTGCAGCTTTTGGAAATTTTATCCTTGAGAATTGTCCATGAATATGAATTTGGCGGTACTGTAGATGAACAGTGAAATATCGGTGAACTGTAGTGAATGGTGTCTGCCCACAGTTTGGTCTTCACTATAAAATAAAATTTTTATCAATTTAATGGCCCTTACTTTTGCCACAGGCCAAGACCTTTGCGGGCTTTTTTCTTTTGTTTTGAATTTTGTTTTGTCATAGATCATAACGATCTTGAGAATCCTGAAGATCTTCAATCCTGGGTTTTGTAGTAGACTCAGTTGAACTTGAATTGTCATTTGAGTCATCATTATCAAGGAGCTTTTATAAAAAGATTTATCTCATTGTTGGGTCATCTTTGAGGACTTTGAGGATATCACTTTGTTTTTCTGTTAGTCCCCTGGATTTGGATTTTGTAAAGGAAGACGATCTTCCATTTTGGTAGGGGTAGGTGGTTTGGGAGTTTGTTCTGTATTTTTGTCAAATGTTCGAACGTTTTAGAGTGTGTATTTTTTAGTTTTTGTTTTGTAGAAATATTCAATAATTTCTTTGCAATAGAGCTTGGTGTTGTATTCATTCCACCATCTGACCTTATAAATCCGAACAATAGATAAGGGAAATGAATTAAGAAGATAATTCTGATATCTGTATTCCCAATAAAATATCTAGGCAATGTTGAAGGTTCTGAAGAATTGTACTTCTTTTGTATAGGCTTCGTAGGTGGGGGTGTTTGCAATCCAGAAGTCCCAACCTACCTTAGCTACATAAGGTAGAATAGAAGGAGAGCAATCAAACATTGTCTACGAATTATAAAACCGAATTGGAAATGTAAATGGAGCTTTGTCATGGAAGTTAAAGAACCAAGAATGAATTTCTGTCTTGTGGAAAAATGCTCTTAGCCTGGCCAATTTGTAATAAAGTTAATTGTAGGTGGCTGGTTCAAATGGAATAGAGAATTGTCTTTCTTGTAATGGATCTTTCCATTGCTAGAAGGCCAAAACATTTTTAATAATGCATTTGGAATATAAAGTGCAGGAGAGATTTACGCCATTTGTTGTATGAGTACTGCCAACATACTGGGTATCAGTAAGAATGAGTTCATAAAATTATGGAGTTTCTTGGGGATGATCACCAAGGTGGTGCGAGTCACCAAAGCTTTTTTGAACCGAGTCTTTGATGAAAAGATTTGTAGGGGTAATTTTGTAGGTGGTAGGAAAAAGATGTACTGCAAATTTGAGGAAATGATTATCTGTGAGGGTTTTTTGGGTGGTTTGGTAACAATAGCTTTGTATGGTAAAGGTGGAAAATTAGCAATGGATTGAAAAGAATTTCTTGTGGGAACAATTTTGTAGTCATGCTTTTTTTTTGTGTACCTTTGCCTTTGTCCTTCTTGGTCATTGTGAAAACCTGCATAAAATGCGCTTCGTCACTCTTTCCTTGTAAAAACTCTCTTGTAAGGAAATCTGGTAAAGAATTGTTCTCTCCTTTGATGAATTCAATTTGAAAATCAAAGGAAGATAAAATTGCTTGCCATTTGGCAAACATTGGCTTTGAAACTAAATTCTTCACATCATTTTGTAAAACACCTTTTGCAGATTTGCAATCAATTCGAAGAAAGAATTTTTTATAAAATAGATCATCTTAAAATTTGAAAATACAAAGTACAATAGATAAAATTTCCTTTTTGATAATGGAATAATTTTGTTGTGGACCAAGTCAAGTTCCAAAATGATATCAAACTAACTATTCTTTATCATGCCTTCTTTGTTTAAGAATTCCTCCATAACCTATGTCTGACGCATCTGTTTCTACAATCAAGAATGCAGGGGGATGGGGAGTACCTGCACATGGTAGAGACTCGACCTTTTGTTTGATTTGTTAACAAAGTCAGTGCGTGTATCAGATGAACGTTCAAGATTTTTCCTAAGCCTTCTATATAGAGGAACACACAATTGCTGAAGATGAGGGAAAAAAATCTGAAACGTAGTTGAGGCAGCTAAGAAATCTTTGTAATTGCTCATTAATTCTTTGTAAGGGATTTCGTCCTTTACATAGAAAATTTTATTTTATTTTAATTGTAAAAGATTGACTTGTTTGTAGATTGAGGAATTTGGTAAAAGCGAAACTTCATGTTGCTTAGTAGCAGAAAGAAAATTGAAAAAGATTTGTTTGTCAAGAATCTTGGTATGAACACCAGATTCATTAGCATAAAATGGAAACATTTGTGTTAAAAACAGAGTACTAAGAATTATATCATGGGTAATATTTTGTACTGTTAGGAAAATAGTTTTAAAGCAATAATCATTATTTTGAATGTAACCTTTGGTCAGCATACAACTGATGTTCAAAAGTTCTTCATTATCACTGCACAATTGTTCTTTTGTTCTTTCACAATACTGAATAGGAATGATTCATTCACGTATGTAGTTCTGGTCAGCTCCACTGTCAATGAGAGATATTACATTTGTAGAGAAATTATTGACTACTATTTTGACCATAGAATACCATTTTTTAATTGTCAATTGAGAAATTGTATGAAGAAATTGTTCTCAAGAAACTCCATTCCCAGGGATGTTTTCTATATTTTGAAAATTGTCTGAAATATGTGAGGAACTAGGAATTTGTGTTTCCATGATGGAAAGTTTTGCGTGGAGTTCTATATTAGTAGCTTTGAGATTGCTCGTGTCTAAGATCTCAAACTTGAGCTTTTAGCTCATGGACTTCAATTTGAATGTCATTTGTAGTGAGTTGCTGGGAAGGATTTGGTATTAGATATTTTTGAAAAAGTTTTGTTAGGCTAGGAGTTTCGATATCAAACTTTATGACTTTCTTTTCTTCTTTAAGAATTAAGTCTTTAAGCTTGCTCGGATATTCCTCGTTTGTCTCTTTATTAGAAATCTTTCCAATTAGATCAATTAGGAATTCTTTCCGATTTGTGTTTGTGATGACATTGAATTTCTTGATAGGGGAAGAATCAGAATCTGACTCATCCTCCTCAGAGCTTCGATAGTAATCAACTTCTTTGTCACTATCAGATGAGTTTTGTGCTAAGACAGCTAGAAGCTTCTTCTAAAGTTCAGGCTGATTTGTAAATAATTCATTAATCTTGTGTTTAGTTTTACATTGGAATGCTTTGTGACCTAGTTTGCCACATTTGTGGAAAACAACTGGCTTCTTTGTTACTTTCTTCTTTTTGGAAGAAGTTGGCTTGGAATTGAAGACTGGAGGAAAATCGTTTTGAGGTTTTGTTGATCTTCCGAATCTTTTGTTAACGGCTTTCTTGGCACATTTAGCTTGTGAAGAGGGAGCTTCAATTTTTGTAATGCTAAAAGCTTCACAGAAAGTTTCCATTTCTTTTCTAGATTGGGATTTCTCTGATCCATATTTGGCTTGAATTTTGAGTTCATTGTGAAGGATGAGTCCTTTGCTTTTGACAACTCCAAAGTTCATTCAAAATATAAAAGTATGGAGAGGGATATCATCTATCCCACAGTGTTGTCGGAGCTTTGAGAGAATTCTTTCCCCAAACAACTTTGGTAGGCCTTCAATGAATATTTTTGTCCAAAAATTTTGCATGCCATCCTCTTTCTTTAATACATTGTTAAAGAATACATCTTTGTACCATCTATAATCTGAGAGTGTGGGGTATCTAAGGTTGATGGGGACAGTTTTGGTGGTGGCTTGACCTTCTTGAGGATTGCCAATAAAATGTACAGTAATGGTATAGGGTTTCATACGCATCTTGGATGCATTCACTACGTTCATCCAATTCATTTGTCGTATCATTAAGAATAGCTAACGTTTCACATAGGTGGGATAATTATCCCATCAATTCTTCAATTGTCCATAAAAACCAAGGACAATAATGGTAGCCACATTTTTGTTCAAGTGACCATTGACTTTGAAGGCGGCAGCTGCTACTCCCATATCTTCTATGGTAGATAGCACTTCATATTCTGATTTACCGTCAATGTTCCAACCATAGATTGATCTATCATCGTAGTTTCTATCAGTGAATTGGCCTCTTTCTTCGTATTGGATATCAGGAGGAGCAGGTCTAGGATAGTAATTCCTAGTCCTAACGTTTCTCCAATTTTGTACTTTGTTAAGAGCAAGAGACTCTTCTTTGTAGGATTTTTGGATGGGTTCTTCCTCTTTGAAAGTCTTTTGGATAGTAGTTATGACCTCATTTCAATCACTGCTACTAGTGACAACTTCTTCTTCTTCTTCTTCTTCTTCTTCTTCTTCTTCTTCTTCTTCTTCTTCTAAGGAAGATGTACTGTCAACCTTTTGTTGGCAAGTTTTGTCAATGGAAGCTAGTGCTTTCTTTTTGTCAATAGCTTCGATTTGTTCAGAAATCTTTCGAAGAAGATCATAATTTGGACTTTTTGGTTTAGGCAGAGATTCCACAGTAGCTCTGGGAGTACTGTCTAATTTGACAAATGGCTTGGAAATGCATTCTGTAAAAGAGGAAGAGGGTTTTGTACTGGGGCTTGCCATATCTTTTGTAGTAGCTTCCTTTTTAGAATCCATTTTGGCATTGACCTGGTTTAATTGCTCAGCAATTGTATTCAAGATGGCGCTTGTATAACTGGCTTGCTCATGAACCCTTTTGATGTCACCAAGCTAGGCAGTATCGGTATCCACCAGAGGCGAATAGGATCAGAAGAAACACATGAAACAAGAAACATTTATTAAGAAAAATTTTTATAAAAGCTCCTTGAAGTCCTCAAAGATAACCCAGCAATGAGACAAATCTTTTTATAAAAGCTCCATGATAACGATATGACAATTTAAGTTCAACAGAGTCTACTACGAAACCTAGGATTGAAGATCTTCAGGATTTTCAAGAACCTTATGATATGCGACAAAACAAAATTCAAAGCAAAAGAAAAGAGCCCGCAAAGGTCTTAGCCTTTGACGAAAGTAAGGGCAATTACAATTGATAAAAATTTTATTTTACAGGTGAAGACAAACTGTTGGCAGATACTATTCACTACAGTTTCCCGATATTTTACTATTCATCTATAGTATTGATAAGTTACTATTTATGAACACTTCTTAAGGATAAAATTTTAAAAAGTTGCACAATACAAAGTTGTTACCTTTTGACAATTGTGACTCAACTTTCGGCGCATGACAAAAAAACAAAATTAAGCATCATTGCACCTCCATTATTGAGCCCCTCTCAGGTCTATATAAGGTAGACATTTTCATCCAAACAAGGTATCGAAAAATCAGGAGATCAAAAGCAAAACAAATTCTCATCTACAAAACTCTTCTATCTCCTCTTTAATTTTCTCCTATTTACAACTCCTCGTACAAGTTCTACAAATCGACATTTTGTAAGTTCATTGCTATTACAATGTATTGTAAGTTTTCTTCGGTTTTCTTACTTCAGTTTGTATTTTCCTTTTACGTACTCTGTGTTTTAAGTTTTCTTATTTTGCGTGTTTCTTCCGATCCTGTTCCCCTCTAATATCAGAGTCATTTTTGTGTCTATCTGTGCATGATATTTGACAAGCATTGGTTAGCTGTGAATCTGTTGGTCAGCCGTGTGAGGTGGTCTCGGCAAGTGGTCCCGGTGGTCCCGTCTTTAATCTACAGTTATGCACAAAATATGGTAATGGCTAGTAAGTTCAAGAAGTTGTTTTCATTTAAGATAGATAGTCACAACAGTGATATACTTAATAGTTAGGAGTTTAGGACAAATAACCCTATTAAGGCCCCGTCTCCTGATAATTTTCATAAATGGGATATTCCCAAAGTCAATATTGAAACTGTTTATAAAATCGGTACCTTTAGCTTTCAAACTGCCTTTTTAATCAAAACTCATGAAGAAATCGTGAGTTTACAAAATGGATTACAAACTATTTCATTGATCAAACCAGAAGCAATTCAAATACATTTAAAAGACAAATTCTGCTTTATGCATATTGGACTTGTTCAGGTTGCTATTAAACCTTTCATTAGAAAAGGTAGTGATGCACCGATCTACATGGCTTTAAAAGATAAAATGTCAACGAAATACAAATTGTCTCTATTAGCCATGATCAATACTAGTAT
>NCQV01135909.1:0-20912 GCA_002740545.1 Lophocereus schottii | reverse complement strand
ATAAAACCAAGCTCTGTGACAAAGAAAATGTTGAATATTTCTGCGAAAGAAAAGCCAAAAAATGCACCTTCCAAAATATTCGCACATTTGACAAAAGTACAAAACTAGCACCCAAGCCATCTACCCCTACCAAAATGGAAGTTTCGTCTTCCTCTGCAAAATCCAAATCCAAGGGACTAACACGAAAACAAAGAGTTATCCTCGAAGTCCCCAAAGATGACCTAGCAATGACAGAAAACTTTTTACAAAAGCTCCTTGACAATGATGACTTAGATGACAATTTAAGTTCAATAGAGTCTCCTACAAAACCCAAGATTAAAGATCTTCAGGATTCTCAAGATCCTTATGATCCATGACAAAATAAAATTAAAAAAAAAAAGGAAAGTGCCCACATACATCTTGGCCTTCGACAAAAGTAAGGGCCATTACAATTGATAAAAATTTTATTTTATAGGTGAAGACAAAACTATCGGTAGACGCGATTTACTATAGTTCCTCGACATTTCACTGTTCACCTACAGTATCAACAAGTTACTATTCATGAAGAGTTCTCAAGGACAATATTTTTGAAAGTTGCACAGTATAAAGTTGTTGCCTTTTGACAATTAAGACTCAACTTTCGGCACACGACAAAAGAAGACAATTAAGCATCATTACGCCTCCATTGTTGAGCCCCTCTTAGCTCTATATAAAGCAGACATTTTCATACGAACAAGGCAATGAAAAATTAGGAGATCAAAAACAAAACAAACTCTCACATACAAGAATCTTGTCTCTCCCCTTTAATTTTCTTCTATTTAGAAATCTTTGTACAGGTTCTACAAATCGACAATTTGTAAGTTTATTACTATTATAAAGTATCTGTAGGTTTTCTTCGGTTTTCTTATTTCAATTTGTACTTTCCTTTTACGTACTCTATGTTTTAAGTTTTCTTAGTAAAGTTTTCTTATTTCGTGTGTTTCTTCTGATCCTATTCCCCCAGTATCAGAGCCATTTATGTGTCTATCTGTGCATTATATTTGATAGACATTGGTCAACCATTGGTTAGCTATGAATCTATTAGTTAGCCGTGTGAGGTGGTCCCGGTAAGTGGTGCACTACGGGAGTAGAATTTTATCATTCATAACATAGACACAAAATATGGTAATGGCTAGTAAGTTCAGGAAGTTGTTGTCATTTAAGATGGGTAGTCATAGTAGTGATATAGTCAATAGTAATGAGTTTAAAAAAAAATGACCCTGTTAAGGCCTTGTCTGCTGACAATTTTCACAAATAGGATATTCCCAAAGTCAATATTGCAACTATTTACAAAATCGAAACATTTAGCTTTCAAATTGCCTTTTCGATCAAAATTCATGAAGGAATCGTGAGTTTACGAAGTGGATTACAAACTATTTCATTGATTAAACCAGAAGCAATTCAAATACATTTAAAAGACAAATTTCACTTTATGTATATTGGACTTGTTCAAGTTGCTATTAAACCTATCATTAGAAAAGGTATTAGCACACCAATGTACATGGCTTTAAAAGACAAAATGCAAAAGAAATACAAATCATCTCTGTTAGCCATGATCAATACCAGTATACGTAACTAACCAATTTTCTTCAATTGTTATCCAGACTTCTGTGTTGATCTTACATGTCCCATGACACCCGAAGCCTTGAAGCTTGATGTTCATATTTAAGGTGATGAGTTTTATGATTTCAAAAACTTTACAATTATGTTAAGAGTCTATTTTAGACTTACGTCTAAAAACCTTAATACAAAATTTTTGAATCCCTTACCTTCAAACCCAAAAGAAATAGTTTTACTTCAGATTGAAGATGACAAACCTCAAGCTTTTACTCTAAAACTTCTAAAATGGGATGAGATTACAATTCCAGAAGCTATTGAGCTTGAAGAAGCTAAGCTTGCTTCTATTGACAAATTCAGACAAATGAACGATATTGACCAAATCATAAAAGAACCCGATGGCCGAGTTCGCTTACGATTCCGCTCTTTTCGTGAACCTACAAATATCCCTGGAACTTCTGCCAGTAGGAAATCATTTTCGATTTCCACTCAGATAGAAATATCCGTCCAGAAGAGCCACAAAACTACCGGTTCTGGTCGCCCGTACCTGAACCAGTTATTAGTAATCCTCCATCTCTTTCTTGTTCGGTTGCTATTGATTGGTCTTTCCTTAAGGAAGACTCTTACTCTGCCAGTGATGCTTCCAAGTGCCAATGGTGTGAACAAATTGATCGAAACCTTAGAGAAAAGGCTAAACAAGCTTGGATAGTTGACATTGAAAGGCTTGTAGTCAACATCCTCTTTTTCCCATGGTTTCTTACATTTACATCTCAAAAGGCTTTGAATAATGTTTATACACTCCCAAGTATAAATGTTCAAACCAGTCTTACAATTGCTGAGCAATTGAGCTTGCTCAATGCCAAAACTGATTCTAAAAAAGAAGCTGCCCAAAAAGATATGGCAAGCCCCAGTACAAAACCCTTTTCCTCTTTTACAGAAAGCATTTCCAAACCATTTGTCAAATTAGACAGTTTTCCCAGAGGCATTGTGGAATCTCTGCCTAAACCAAAACACCCAAATTATGACCTTCTTTAAAAGACTTCTGAGCAAATCGAAGCTATTGACGAAAAGAGAGCACTAACTTGCATCGACAAAACTTGCCAATAAAAGGCTGACAGTACATCTTCCTCAGAAGAAGAAGATGTTACCAGTAGTAGTGACTCAGATGAGGTCATAGCTACTATCCAAAAGACTTTCAAAGAAGACGCACCTATCCAAAATTCATACAAAGAAGAGCCTCTTGCTCTTAAAAAAATACAAAATTGGAGAAGCATTAGCACTAGGAATTACTGTCCTAGACCTACCCCTCCAGATATCCAATACGAAGAAAGAAGCCAATTCACTAATAGAAACTATGATGGTAGATCTATCTATGGTTGGAACATTGATGGCAAATCTGAACATGGAGTGCTATCTACCATAGAAGATATCGAAGTAGTAGCTGCCGCGTTCAAAGTCAATGGTTACTCAAGCAACTGTCCTTGGTTTCTCTAGACAATTAAAGAACTGGTGGGGCAATTATCTCACTTGTTACGAAAGGTTAGCTACTCTCAATCATACGACAAATGAATTGGAAGAACGTGGTGAACACATCCAAGATACGTGTGAAAGCCCACTTCATACCATTACCTTACATCTTATTGGCAATCCTCAAGAAGGTCAAGCTGCCGCGAAAATTGTCCTCATCAACCATAGATGCCCTGCACTCTCAGATTACAGATGGTACAAAGATGCATTTTTTACCAATGTATTAAAGAGAGAAGACGACATGCAAAATTTCTTGAAAGAAAGATTCATTATAAGCCCACCAAAGTTGTTTCAGGAAAGAATTCTCTTAAAGCTCCGATGACATTATGGGATGGATGATATCCCCTTCCATACTCTTACATTTGGAATGATCTTTGGAGTTGTCAAAAGTGAAGGACTTGTCCTTTGCAATGACCTCAAAATTCAAGCCAAATATAGATAAGAGAAAGCCTAATCTAGAAAAGAAATGGGAACTTTATATGAAGCATTTGGCATTACAAAAATTGAGGCTCCCTCTTAAAAAGCTAAACGTACTAAGAAAGCTGTTAACAAAAGATTCAAAGATCAACAAAACCTCCAAACAATTCTCCTCCAGTCTTCAATTCTAAGCCAACTTCTTTGAAAAAGAAGAAAGTAAAAAACAAGCCAGTTGTTTATTACAAATCTGGCAAACCAGGTCACAAAACATTCCAATGCAAAACTGAACAAAAGATCAATGAGTTATTTACAGATCAACCTAAACTTCAAAAGAAGCTTCTAGCTGTCTTAGCATAAAACTCATCTGACAGTGACAAAGAAGTTGATTACTATCAAAGTTCTGATGAGGATGAGTCAGATTATGATTCTTTCCCTATCAAGACAATCAATGTCATTACAAACAGAAATCAGAAAGAATTCGTGATTGATCTAAGCGGAAAGATTTCTGATAAAGAGACAAAAAAGGAGTATCTGAGCAAGCTTAAAGACTTAATTCTTAAACAAGAAAAGCAAGCCATAATGCTTCATATCGAAACTCCTAGCCTGACAAAACTCTTCCAAAAGTATCCAATAGCAAATCCTTTCCAGCAACTCACTACAAAAGACATTCAAATTGAAGTCAATGAGCTGAAAGCTCGAGTTCGAGATCTTAGACCTGAGATTACCAATGTCAAAGCTACTAATTTAGAACTCCATACAAAACTTTCCATCATGGAAACACAACTTCCTAGTTCCTCCCATGCTCCAAAAAATTTTCAAAATATAGAAAACGTGCCTGAGAATGGAGTTTCTCAAGAACAATTTCTTCATACAATGTCTCAAGTGACAATTGAAAAATTGTATTCTATGGCTAAAATAGTAATCAATGATTTCTCTATAAATGCAATAGGTCTCATTGACAGTGGAGCTAACCAGAACTGCATACGTGAAGGAATCATTCCTACTAAGTATTGTGAAAGAACAAATGCACAATTGTGCAGTGCCAATGGAGAACCTTTAAACATTAAGTGCAAGATGAACAAAGGTTACATTCAAAACAATGGCTATTGCTTCAAAAATATCTTTCTAATAGTACAAAATATTACCCATGACATAATTCTTAGTACTCCGTTTTTAACACAAATTTATCCATTTTATGTTAATGAATCTGGTACTCATACCAAGATTCCTGACAAACAAATTTCTTCTAATTTTCTTTCTGCCGCTAAGCAACACCAAGTTTCGCTTTTACAAAATTCTTCAATCTACAAACAAATCAATCTTTTGCAATTAAAACAAAATCAAATTTTCTATTTAAAGGACAAAATCTCTCACGAAAGAATTTATGAGCAGTTATAAAGATTTCTTAGCTGCCTCAACTACTTTTCAGATTTTTTCCCTCATCTTCGAGAATTGTGAGCTCCCCTATATAGAAGACTTAGGAAAAATCTTAAAACTTGGTCTGATATACACACTAACATTCCCTATCCCTTTGCATTCATGATTGTAGAAACAAATGTGTCTGACATAGGTTATGGAGGAATCCTTAAACAAAGAATGCATGATAAAGAACAGTTAGTTCGATATCATTCTTGCATGTGGTTCGGTCCACAACAAAATTATTCTACTATCAAAAAGGAAATTTTATCTATTGTACTTTGTATTTCCAAATTTTAAGACGATATATTTTACAAAGAATTCCTGCTTCGAATTGATTCCAAATTTGCAAAAGATGTTTTACAAAAGAATGTTAAGAATTTAGTTTCAAATCAAATCTTTGCCAGATAGCAAGCAATTTTATCTTCTTTTGATTTTGAAATTAAATTTAGCAAAGGAGAGAATAATTCTTTGCCAGATTTCCTTATAAGAGAGTTTTTACAAGGAAAGAGTGACAAAGCACATTTTATGTAAGTTTTCATGATGAGTAAGAAGAACAAAGTCAAAGGTATGCAAAAAAATGATGACTACAAAATTGGTCCCACAAGAAATTCTTTTCAATCCCTTGCCAATTTTCCACCTTTACCAAACAAAACTGTTTTTACCAAACCATCCATGAAACCATCATAAGATAATCATTTCCTTAGATTTATAGAACATCTTTTTCTTACCCGCCACAAAATTATCCCTATAAATCTTTTCATTAAAACTTGGTTCAAAGAAGCTTTGGTGACTCATATCACCTTGGTGATCATCCCCAAAAGACTCGACAATTTTATGAACTCACTCTTACTGATACCAAATATGTTGACATTACTCATACAACAGATGTCACAAATCCCTCCTACACTTTATGTTCCTATTGCATTATTAAAAATGTTTGGGCTTCCAGCAATGGAAAGATCCATTATAGGAAAGACATTTCTTTGTTCCATTTTAAGCAAGCACCTACAATTATCTTGATTACAAATTGGCCCGGCTAAGAGCATTTTTCCACAAGCCAAAAATTCATTCTTGGTTCATTAGCTTCCATGACAAAGCTCCATTTACGTTTCCAATCTGGTTTTATCAATTATGGATTATGTTTCGTTGCTCTCCTTCTATCCTACCCTGTGAAACTAAGGAAGGTTGGGACTTCTAGATTGCAAACACCCCCGCCTATGAAGCCTATACAAAAGAAGTACAATTTTTCAGAACCTTCAATATTGCTTGGATATTCTGTTGGGAATACAGATATCAGAATTATCTTCTTAATTCATTTTCCGTGTCTATTGTTCGGATTCAGATGATGGAATGAATACAAAAACAAGCTATGGGGCAAAGAAAATGTTAAATATTTCTGCAAAACAAAAACAAAAAAATACACCCTCTAAAACATTCACATATTTGACAAAAAACAGAAACAGTACCCAAATCATCTAGCCCTACCAAAATGGAACTCTCGTCTTCCCCTACAAAATCTGAATCCAAGGGACTAACACAAAAACAACGAGATATCCTCGAAGTCCTGAAAGCTGACCTAGCAATGAGACAAATCTTTTTACAAAAGCTCTTTGACAATGATGACTTAGATGACAATTCAAGTTCAATAGAGTTTGCTACAAAACCCACGATTGAAGATCTTCAAGATTCTCAAGATCCTTATAATATATGACAAAACAAAATTCAAAACAAAAGAAAAGAGCCCGTAAAGGTCTTGGCCTTTGCCAAAAATAAGGGCCATTATAATTGACAAAAATTTTATTTTGCAGGTGAAGACAAAACTGTTGGCATACGCTATTCACTATAGTTCCCCGATATTTCATTGTTAATCTACAGTATCGACAAATTACTGTTCATGATTCGTTCTCAAGGATCAAATTTTCAAAAGTTGCAGAGTACAAAGTTGTTACCTTTTGACAATTACGACTCAACTTTCGGCACATGATAAAGGAAGGCAATTAAGCATCATTATGCCTCCATTATTGTGCCCCCTCAGTTCTATATATGGCAGAAATTTTCATCCGAACAAGCCATCGAAAAATCAGGAGTTTAAAAACAAAACAAACTCTCATATACGAAACTCTTCTCTATCCTCTTTAATTTTCTTCTGTTTACAAATCCTCTTACAAGTTCTACAAATCGACAATTTTTAAATTTATTACTATTACAAAACATCTGTAAGTTTTCTTCAATTTTCGTATTTTAGTTTGTATTTTCCTTTTACTTAGTTTGTGTTTTATGTTTTCTTAATAAAGTTTCCTTGTTTTGTGTGTTTCTTCCGATCCTATTCCACCTTTATATCAGAGCCATTTATGTGTCTATCTGCGCATGATATTTGGTAGGCACTGGTCAGTCATTGGTCAGCTATGAATTCGTTGGTCAGCCATGTGAGGTGGTCCTGGGAAGCAGTCCCGGTCATTCCGTCTATAATCTACGCTATGGGAGTAGAAACAACATATGCACAAAATATGGCAATGGCTGGTAAGTTTAGGACGTTGTTGTCATTTAAGATAGATAGTTATAGTAGCAATACTGTCAATGGTAATGAGTTTAGGACAAATGCCCCTATTAAGGCCCCGTCCCTTGATAATTTTCACAAATGGGAAATTCCCAAAGTCAATACTAAAACTATTTATAAAATCAGAAAATTTAGCTTTCAAACTGCCTTTTCGATCAAAACTCATGAGGAAATTATGAGTTTATAAAATGGATTACAAACCATTTCATTGATCAAACTAGAAGCAATCCAAATACATTTAAAAGACAAATTCTGATTTATGCATATTGGACTTGTTCAGGTTGCTATTAAACCTTTCATCAAAAAGGGTATTAACGCACCTATCAACATGGCTTTAAGAGACAAAAAGGTTAAAGATATATAGATCGTCTGTATTAGCCATGATCAATACTAGTATACATAACGGACCAATTTTCGTCAATTGTCATCCAGACTTCTGTGTTGATCTTACACATCCCATGACACCCGCAGCCTTGAAGCTTGATGTTCATATTCAAGTTGACGACTTTCATGATTTCAAAAACTTTGCAATTATGTTTAGAGTCTATTTCAGACTTATATCTACAAATCTCAATGCAAAATTTTTGAATCCCTTACCTTCAAACACAAAAGAAACAGTTTTACCTCAGATTGAAGATAGCAAAGCTCAAGTTTGTACTCCAAAACTTCTCAAATGGGATGAGATTATAATTGCAGAAGCTATTGAGGTTAAAGAAGCTCAGCCTGCTTCTATTGGCAAATCCAGACAAATGAACGATGTTGAGCAAATTATAGAAGAATCCGATGGCCGAGTGCTTTTACGATTCCGCTCATTTTTTGATTTTTACTCAGATAGAAGTATCCCCCCAGAAGAACCACAAAAATACCGATTCCTATCACCCGTAGCAGAACCAGTTATCAGTAATCCTCCATCTCCTTCTTCTTCAAGAACAGGATATAGATGCAATGTTCTCACAAATCCAAATTTTACAATTGATTGGACTTTCCATAAGAAAGATTATTACTATACCAGTAATGCTTCGAAGTGCCAATAGTTCGAACAAATTGATCGAAACCGTAGAGAAAAGGTTAAACAAGCTTAGATGGTTGACAAGCAAAGGCTTGCAGTTGACATCCCCGTTTTCCTATGGTTTCTTACATTTACATCTCAAAAAGGTTTGAATAATGTTTATACACTCCCAAGTATAAATGTTCAAACCAGTCTTACAAAAGTTTGGCATCCTGCTGATGGTACAAGTGTGGTCTTCGTCCATCCTTCTACGCACCCGCCTATAAAGATTTTTGCCAAGGAAAAGATTGTCCACGCTTTTCCTTACAAAAGTGGTCGAGAGGTAATGGATACCGATACTGCCCAGCTTGGTGACATCAAAAAGGTTCATGAGCAAGCCAATTATACAAATGCCATCTTTGATAGAGTTGCTAAGCAATTGAATTAGCTCAATGCCAAAACTGATTCCAAAAAGGAAGCTGCCAAAAACGATATGGCAAGCCCCAACATAAAAACCTCTTCCTCTTTTACAGAAAGCATTTGCAAACCAATTGTCAAATTAGACAGTATTCCCACAGCCACTGTGGAATCTCTGCCTAAACCAAAAAGCCCAAATTATGATCTTCTTCAAAAGATTTCTGAACAAATCGAACCTATTGACACAAAGAAAGCACTACCTTGCATTGACAAAAAGATTGACAGTACATCTTCCCCAGAAAAAGAAGAAGAAGTTGTTTCTAGTAGTAGTGACTCAAATGAGGTCATAGCTACTATCCAAAACACTTTCAAAGAAGAAGAACCTATCTAAAATTCCTACAAAGAAGAGCCTCTTACTCTTAACCAAATACAAAATTGGAGAAATGCTAGGACTAGGAATTGCTATTCTAGGCATACTTCCCCAGATATCCAATATGAAGAAAGAGCCAATTCACTGATAGAAACTGCAATGGTAGAACTATCTATGGTTAGAACATTAATGCCAAATCAGAACCTGAAGTGATATCTACCAATAGAAGATATAGAAGTAGCAGCTGCCACCTTTAAGGTCCATTGTTACTTGAACAAAAACGTAGCTACCATAATTGTCCTTGGTTTCTCTGGACATTGTTGGGATAATTATCTCACCTATGATAAAAGGTGAGTTATTCTCAATCACACAAAAAATGAACTGGATGAACGTCGAGAACGTCTCTAAGATGCGTATGAAACTGTAGTTCATACCATCACCCTACATTTTATTGGCAATCGTCAAGAAGGTCAAGTCGTCGCTAAAACTGTCCTCATCAACCTTAGATGCCTTACGCTCTCATATTACAGATGGTATAAAGATGTATTCTTTACCAATGTATTAAAGGGAGAGGACGACTGCAAAATTTCTGGAAAGAAAGATTCATTGTAGGCCTACCAAAGTTGTTTGGAGAAGGAAATCTCTCAAAGCTCCGTTAATATTGTGGGATGGATGATATCCCTTTCCATACTCTTTCATTTGTAATGATCTTTGGAATTGTCAAAAGTGAAGCACTTATCCTTTGCAATGAATTCAAAATTCAAGCTAAATATGGATCAGAGAAAGCCCAATTCAGAAAAGAAATGGGAACTTTCTGTGAAGCATTTGGCATTGCAAAAATTGAAGCTCCCTCTTTAAAAGCTAAATGTGCTACGAAGGCTGTTCACAAAAGATTCAAAAGATCAACAAAATTCAAAAGATCAACAAAACCTCCAAACAATTCTCCTCCAGTCTTCAATTCCAGGCTAACTTCTTCTCAAAAGAGGAAAGTCAAGAAGAAGCCAGTTGTTTGTTACAAATGTGCTAAACCAGGTTACAAAGCATTCCAATACAAAACTAAACAAAAGATCAATGAGTTATTTGCAGATTGGCCTGAACTTCTTAAGAACTTCTAACTATCTTAGCACAAAACTCATCTGATAGTGATAAAGAAGTTGATTAATATTAATACTTTGAGGAGGATGAATCAGATTATGATTCTTCCCCTATTAAGACAATCAATGTCATTACAAACAGAAATCAGATAGAATTCCTAATTGATCTAATCAAAAAGATTTCTAATGAAGAGACAAAAATCGAGTATCTGAGTAAGCTTAAAGACTTCATTCTTGAAGAAGAAAAGGATGTCATAAAGCTCAATATTGAAACTCCTGGTCTGACAAAAAAAGTATCCAATACCAAATCCTTTCCAGCAACTCACTACAAAAGACATTCAAATTGAAGTCAATGAGTTGAGAGCTCAAGTTTGAGGTCTTAGACATGAGATTACCAATCTCAAAGCTACTGATCTAGAATCCACACAAAACATTCCATCATGGAAACACAAATTCCTAGTTCCTCCCATATTCCAGACAATTTTCAAAATATAGAAAACATCCCAGAGAATGGAGTTTCTCAAGGACAATTTCTTCATACAATTTCTGAAGTGACAATTCAAAAATGGTATTCTATGGTCAAAATAGTAGTCAATGATTTCTCTACAAATGCAATAGCTCTAATTGACGGTGGAGATGACCACAACTGCATACGTGAAGGAATCATTTGTACTAAGTATTGTGAAATAACAAAAGAATAATTACACAGTGCCAATGGAGAACCTTTGAACATCAGGTGTAAGCTGAACAAAGGCTACATTCAAAACAATGGTTATTGCTTCAAAAATATCTTTCTAATAGTACGAAATATTACAACAACACCACTTCCCAGTATGAGTCCCACTTTCATGGGGTCTGGGGAGATCTAGATGTAGGCAACCTTACCTCTATCGACATCCTTACCCGTAGAGAGGCTGATTTCAAAAGACCCACAAAGTAAGATAGTACGAATGCCCATGACATAATTCTTGGTACTCTGTTTTTAACACGAATTCATCCATTTTATATTAATGAATTTGGTGTTCATACCAAGATTCTTGACAAACAAATCTCTTTCAATTCTCTTTCTGCTACTGAGCAATGTGAAGTTTCACTTTTACAAAATTCTTCAATCTACAAAAAACTTAATCTTTTACCATTAAAACAAAATCAAATTTTCTATTTAAAGGATGAAATCTCTTACAAAAGAATTAATGAGCAATTACAAAGATTTCTTAGCTGCCTCAACTACATTTCAGATTTTTTCCCTCATCTTCGATAGTTGCGTGCTCCCCTGTATAAAAGACTTAAGAAAAATCCCGAACCTTAGTTTGTTATACACATTGATATTGTTACACAAATCAAACAAAAGGTCAAGTCTCTACCATTTCCCCGCCCCTTTGTATTCTTGATTATAGAAATAGATATATCTAACATAGGTTATGTAGTAATCCTTAAACAAAGAATGCATGATAAAGAACAGTTAGTTTGATATCATTTTGGCATTTAGTTCGGTCTGCAACAAAATTATTCTACTATAAAAAATTAAATTTTATCTATTGTACTTTGTATTTTCCAAATTTCAAGATGATCTATTTTACAACAAGTTCCTACTTCGACTTGATTGCAAATTTGCAAAAGATGTTTCACAAAAGGATGTTAAGAATTTAGTTTCAAAACAAATCTTTGCCAGATAGCAAAAAATTTTATCTTCTTTTGATTTTGAAATTGAATTTAGCAAAGGAGACAATAATTCTTTACTAGATTTCCTTACAAGAGACCTTTTATAAGGAAAGAGTGAAAAATCACATTTTATGTAGGTTTTCATAATGAGCAAGAAGGACAAAGGCAAAGGTATACAAAAAAATAAATGATGACTACAAAATTGCCCCCACAAGAACTTATTTTCAATCCCCTGCCAATTTTCCACCTTTTGCCATACAAAACTGTTGTTACCAAACCACCTACAAAACCCTCACAAGATAATTATTTCCTTAGATTTACAGATCATCTTTTTCTTATTAGTCACAAAATTGCCCTTACAAATCTTTTCATCAAAGACTTGGTTCAAAGTAGCTTTGGTGACTCACATCACCTTGGTGATCATCCCCAAAAAGCTCCACAATTTTATGAACTCATTCTTACCGATACCTAGTATGTTGGCATTACTCATACAACAAATGGCGTAAATCTCTCCTACCCTTTGTATTCCAAATGCATTATCAAAAATGTTTTGGCCTTCTAGCAATGGAAAGATCCATTACAAGAAAGACAATTCTCTATTCCATTTGAACCAGCCACCTACAATTAACTTGATTACAAATTGGCCAGGCTAAGAGCATTTTTCCACAAGCTAAAAATTCATTCTTGGTTCTTTAACTTCCATGACAAAGCTCCATTTACATTTTTAATCTGGATTTATTGTTAGTAGACTACGTTTAGATGCTCTGCTTCTATCCTACCTTGTGAGGCTAAGGAAGGTTGGGACTTCTAGATTGCAAATGACCCCACCTATGATGCTTATACAAAAGAAGTCAATTCTTCAGAACCTTCAACATTACCTGGATATTCTGTTGAGAATACATATACCAAAATTATCTTCTTAATTCATTTCCCCTATCTATTGTTCGGATTTACGAGGTCAGATGTGGAATGAATACAAAACCAAGCTCTAGGGCAAAGAAAATGTTGAATATTTCTACAAAAAAAACAAAAAAATATACCCTCCAAAACATTCACACATTTGACAAAAATACAGAACTAGTACCCAAACCATCTAGCCCTACCAAAATGGAAGTCTCGTCTTCCTCTACAAAATCCAAATCCAAGGGACTAACACAAAAAAGAGACATCCTCGAAGTCGTCAAAGATGACCTAGCAATGAGATAAATCTTTTTACAAAAGCTGCTTGACAATGATGACTCATATGACAATTCAAGTTCAACAGAGTCTGCTACAAAACCCAGGATTGAAGATTTTTAGGATTCTCAAGATCCTTATGATCTATGGCAAAACAAAATTCAAAACAAAAGAAAAAAGCCTGCAAAGATCTTGGCCTTTGCCAAAAGTAAGGGCCATTGCAATTGACAAAAACTTTATTTTGCAGGTAAAACTATTGTCAAATACTATTCATTACAGTTCCCCGATATTTTACTATTCATCTACAGTATCGACAAGTTACTATTTATGAACAGTTCTCAAGGACCAAATTTTTAAAAGTTGCAAAGTACAAAGTTGTTACCTTTTGACAATTGCGACTCAACTTTCGGCACATGACAAATGAACTCATTTAAGCATCATTACACCTCCATTATTAAGCCCCTCTTAGCTCTATATAAGGCAGAAAGTTTCATCCAAACAAGGCATTGAAAAAGCAGGTGATCGAAAACAGAACAAACTCTTATCTAAAAAACTCTTCTCTCCCCTCTTTTATTTTCGGCTATTTACAAATCCTTTTACAAGTTCTACAAATCAACAATTGTAAGTTTATTACTATTGCAAAGTATCTGTAAGTTTTCTTCAGTGTTTGTATTTCAGTTTGTATTTTCCTTTTACGTACTCTGTGTTTTACCTTTTCTTACTAAGGTTTCCTTATTTTGTGTGTTTTTTCCGATCCTGTTCCCCCGGTATCAGAGCCCTTTTTGTGCCTATCTATGCACGATATTTGATAGGCATTGGTCAGTCGTTAGTCAACTTTGAATCCATTGGTCAGCCGTGTGAGGCAGTCTCGGGAAGTGGTCCCGGTGGTCCTGTCTATAATCTACACTGCGGGAGTAGACTTTTATCATTTACAACATATGCACAAAATATGGAATGGCTAGTAAGTTCAGGAAGTTGTTGTCATTTAAGATAGATAGCCGTAGTAGTGATATAGTCAATAGTAATGAGTTTAGGATAAATGACCCTATTAAGGCCCCGTCTCCTGACAATTTTCACAATGGGAAATTCCCAAAGTCAATATTGAAACTATTTATAAAATCGGTAGATTTAACTTTCAAACTGCCTTTTCGATCAAAACGTAAGAGGAAATCGTGAGTTTACAAAATGGATTACAAACAATTTCATTGATCAAACTATAAGCAATTCAAATACATTTAAAAGACAAATTCCGCTTGATGCATATTGGACTTTTTCAGGTTGCTGTTAAACCTTTCATTAGAAAAGGTATTAATGCACCTATCTACACGGCTTTAAGAGACAAAAGGTTCAAGAAATACAAATCGTCTCTGTTTGACATGATCAACACTAATATACATAATGGACCAATTTTCTTCCATTGTTATCCAGACTTCCATGTTGATCTTACATGTCCCACGACACCCGAAGCCTTGAAGCTTGATGTTCGTATTCAAGGTGACGAGTTTCATATTTCAAAAACTTTTCAATTATATTTAGAGTCTATTTCAGACATACATCTACAAACCTTAATACAAAATTTTTGAATCCCTTACCTTCAAACACAAAAGAAACAGTTTTACTTTAGATTGAAGATGATAAACCTCAAGTTTTTACTCCAAAGCTTCTGAAATGGGATGAGATTACAATTCCAAAAGCTATTGGGCTTAAAGAAGCTTAGCCTACTTCTATCGACACATCCAGGCAACTGAATGATATTGAGCAAATCAGAGAAGAACCCGATGGTCAAGTGATCTTATGATTTCGATCATTTCGTGAACCTACAAATATCCCTCGAACTTCTGCCTGTCGGAAGTCATTTTTCGATTTCCACTCCAATAAAAGTATCCCTCTAGAAAAACAACAAGAATACTGGTTCAAGTTACACATACCAGAACCAATTATCAGTAATCCTCCATCTCCTTCTTCTTCAGGAATAGGATATGGATGTAATGTTCTTACTAATCTAAATTTCACAAATTATTAGCCTTTCCTTAAGGAAGAGTATTACTCTACCAGTAATGCTTCCAAGAGCCAATGGCTCAAACAAATTGATTGAAACTGTAGAGAAAATGTTAAACAAGCTTGGATAGTTGACGTGTAAAGGCTTGTAGTCAACATCCCCTTTTTCCTATGGTTTCTTACATTTACATCACAAAAAGGTTTGAATAATGCTTATACACTCCCAAGTAAAAACGTTCAAACCAGTCTTGCAAAAGTTTGGCATCTTGCTGATGGTACAAGTATGGTCCCTATCCATCCTCCTATGCACCAGCGCATAAAGATTTTTTCCAAGGAAAAGACTGTTCACGCTTTTCCATCCAAAAGTGGCCGCAAGGGAATGCATACCGATATTGCCCAGCTTGGTGATATCAAAAAGGTTCATGAGCAAGCTAATTACACAAACGCCATGTTGAATACAATTGCTAAGCTATTGAACCAGCTCAATGCCAAAACTGATTCCAAAAAGGAAGCTGCCAAGAAAGATATGGCAACCCTCAGTGCAAAACCCTCTTCCTCCTTCACAGAAAGCATTCCCAAACCATTTCTCAAATTAGACAGTATTCCCAGAGCCACTGTGGAATCTCTTCCTAAACCAAATTGTTTAAATTATGATCTTCTTTAAAAGATTTCTGAACAAATCAAAGCTAGTGACAAAAAGAAAGCACTAGCTTGCATTGACAAAATTTGCCAACAAAATGTTAGCAGTATATCTTCCTCAGAGGGAGAAGAAGAAGCTGTTACTAGCAGTTATGACTCAGACGAGGTCATAGCTACTATCTAAAAGACTTTCAAAGAAGAAGAACTATCTAAAATTCCTACATAGAAGAGCCTCTTGCTCTTCCCAAAGTTCAAAATTGGAGAAACACTAGGACTAGGAATTACCATACTAGACCTACTCCTCCAGATATCAAATAGAAAGAAAGAGGCCAATTCACTAATAGAAACTACGACGGTAAATCTATCTATGGGTGGAACATTGATGGCAAATCAAAACATGAAGTGCTATCTACCATAGAAGATATGGGAGTAATAGATGCCGCCTTCAAAGTCAATGGTTACTGGAACAAAAATGTGGCTACCATAATTGTCCTTTGTTTCTCTGGACAATTAAAGCATTGGTGGGATAATTATCTCACCTATGATGAAAGGTTAGCTATTCTCAATCATACGACAAATGAACTGGGTGAACGTGGAGAACGTATCCAAGATGTATATGAAACCCTAGTTCTTGCCATTATCCTACATTTTATTGGCAATTCTCGTCAAGCTGCTGCCAGAACTATCCCCATCAACCTTAGATTCCCTATGCTCTCAGATTACAGATGGTATCAAGTTGTATTCTCTACCAATTTATTAAAGAGAAAGATTCATTACAGGCCTACCAAAGTTGTTTGGAGAAAGAATTCTTTCAAAACTTCGACAACATTACGTGATAGATGATATCCCTTTCCATACTCTTACATTTGGAATGATCTTTGGAGTTGTCAAAAGTGAAGGACTTATCCTTTGCAATGACATCAAAATTCAAGCCAAATATGGATAAAAGAAAGCCCAATCTAGAAAAGAAATGGAATCGTCTTTGAAACATTTGGCATTACAAAAACTAAAGCTCCCTCTTCAAAAGCTAAACGTGCTAAGAAAGCCGTTAATAAAAGATTCAAAAGATCAACAAAACCTCCACACAATTCTCCTCCAGTTTTCAATTCCAAGCCAGCTTCTTCCAAAAAGAAGAAAGTCAAAAAGAAGCCAGTTGTTTGCTACAAATGTGGTAAAGCAGGTCATAAAGCATTCCAATGCAAAACTAAATAAAAGTTCAATGAGTTATTTGCATATCAGCCTGAACTTTAGAAGAAGCTTCTAGCTGTCTTAGCACAAAACTCATCTGATAGTGACAAAGAAGTTGATTACTATCAACACTCTGAGGAGGATGAATTAGATTATGATTCTTCCCCTATCAAGACAATCAATGTCATTGCAAACAGAAATCAGAAAGAATTCCTAATTAATCTAATTGGAAAGACTTCTGATGAAGAGACAAAAATGGAGTATCTGAGCTAGCTTAAAGACTTAATTATTAAAGAAGACAAGAAAGTCATAAAGCTTGATATCAAGACTCCTAGACTAACAAAACTCTTCCAAAAGTATCCAATACCAAATCCTTTCCAACCACTCACTACAAAAGACATTCAAATTGATGTCAATGACCAGAAAGCTCAAGTTTGATATCTCAAACACGAGATTACCAATCTCAAAGATACTAATCTAGAACCCCATGCAAAACTTTCCATCATAGAAACACAAATTCCTAGTTCCTCCCATATTGCAGAGAATTTTCAAAATATAGAAAACATCCCTGAGAATGGGGTTTCTCAAGAATAATTTCTACATACAATTTCTCAAGTGACAATTCAAAAATGGTATTCTATGGTGAAAATATTAGTCAATGATTTCTCTACAAATGCAATGGCTCTCAGTGATAGTGAAGCTGACCAGAACTGCAAGTGTGGAGAAATCATTCCTACTAAGTATTATGAAAGAACAAAAGAACAATTGTGCAGTGCCAATGGAGAACCTTTTAACATTAGGTGTAAGCTGAACAAAGGTTACATTCAAAACAATGGTTTTTTCTTCAAAAATATCTTTCTAAAAGTACAAAATATTATCAATGACATAATTCTTGGTACTCCATTTTTAACATAAATTTATCCATTTTATGTTAATGAATCTGGTGTTCATACAAAGATTCTTGACAAACAAATCTCTTTCAATTTTCTTTCTGCTACTAAACGCGAAGTATTACTTTTACAAAATTCTTCAATCTGCAAACAATACAATTAAAACAAAGTCAAATTTTTCATTTAAAGGACGAAATCTCTTATAAAAGAATTGAGGAGCAATTACAAAGATTTCTTAGCTGCCTCAACTACATTTCAGATTCTTTCCCTCATCTTCGACATTTGTGTGCTCCCCTGTATAGAAGACTTAGTAAAAATCCTGAACCTTGGTTTGATATACACGCTGACATTATTAAACAAATCAAACGAAAGGTCAAGTCTCTACCATGTCTAGGTATTTCCAATCCCTTTACATTCATGATTGTAGAAACATATGCATCTAACATAGGTTATGGAGGAATCCTTAGACAAAGAATGCATGATAAAGAACAGTTAGTTCGATATCATTCTGGCACTTGGCTCGGTCCACAACAAAATTATTCTACTATCAAGAAGGAAATTTTATCTATTGTGCCTTGTCTTTCCAAATTTCAAGATGATCTGTTTTACAAAAAATTCCTGCTTTGAATTGATTGCAAATCTGCAAAAGATGTTTTAGAAAAGGATGTTCAGAATTTAGTTTCAAAACAAATCTTTGCTAGATGGCAAGCAATTTTATCCTCATTTGATTTCGAAATTGAATTTATCAAAGGAGAGAAAAATTCTTTACCAAATTTCCTTACGAGAGAGTTTTTGTAAGGAAGAAGTGACAAAGCTCATTCCTTATAGGTTTCACAATGAGCAGTGAATACAAAGGCAAAGGTTTACAATTGGACAAATTCGTTTCCACACAAAATTATATACAAACGACAAATTAGCCCCATGAGCCTCTTCTTTTCTAGCTCTGTGACCACGAACTCTACTATACATCATTTCATGGACCTAGATATAATGAAAGTGCCATCTTCATTGATTATCAGAAATGGTATAATTCTGCAGAAATACCATTTTACCAATATCTTAAAATTATCAAGGCTTACCAGGCACTCGTTCAAGATGTTAACAATCATCCAGTACTTATCATTATGCCCACTAGGTATATTGAATCCTTTCGATGGTTCTACAAACAGTTTGATTATTGGACAGCCTTTAAACCACATATTTTCCAATTTATTTCCCAGATGTTCACATTTGCCCTTTTGATCAAAGTAATACTCATGTTTTAATACCATTAGGACATCCTATACAATTTGACACTTCCTGCCTCATCCACACAAAGAATGGGTTACGCTGTAAGTTTCTACAAGATGATAACTCTCGCTTTTGCCACTAGCCAATGTCTGCTACAAAACCCAGGATTGAAGATCTTTAGGATTCTCAAGATCCTTATGATCTATGACAAAACAAAATTCAAAAGAAAAGAAAAGAGCCCGCAAAGGCCTTGGCCTTTGGCAAAAGTAAAGGCCATTACAATTGATAAAAATTTTATTTTACAGGTGAAGACAAAATTGTTGGCCAATACTATTCACTACAGTTCCTTGACATTTCACTTTTCATCTACTGTATCAACAAGTTACTATTCATGAACAGTTCTCAAGGACAAAATTTTCAAAAGTTGCACAGTACAAAGTTATTACCTTTTGACAATCGTGACTCAACTTTCGGCACATGATAAAAGAAATCATTACACCTCCATTATTTAGCCCCTCTTAGCTCTATATAAGGTAGACATTTTCACCCGAACAAGGCATTGAAAAATCAGGAGATCAAAAACAAAAGAAACTCTTATCTACAAAATTATTCTCCCTCCTCTTTGGTGCCTCACATCACCTTGGTGATCATCCTTTAAAAACTCGACAATATTATGAACTCATTCTAACTAATACCCAGTTTGTTGACATTACTCACACAACAGATGTTGCAAATCACTCCTATATTTTATATTCAAAATGCATTATCAAAAATATTTTGGGTTCCAACAATGGAAAGATCCATTACAAGAAAGACAATTCTCTATTCTATTTGAACCAACTACCGACAATTATCTTGATTACAAATTGCCCTGGCTAAGAGCATTTTTTCACAAGCCAGAAATTCACTCTTGGTTTTTTAACTTCCATGGCAAAGCTCCATTTACATTTCCAATCTGGTTTTATCGTTGGTGGATTATGGTTGGTTGCTCTCCTTCTGTCCTACCTTGTGAACCTAAGGAAGGTTGGGACTTTTGGATTGCAAACACCCCCGCCTATGAAGCCTATACCAAAGAAGTACAATTCTTCAGAACCTACAAAATTGCCGGGATATTTTGTTGGGAATACAGATATCAAAATTATCTTCTTAGTTCATTTTCCCTGTCTATTGTTTAGATTTACAAGGTCAGATAGTGGAATGAATACAAAACCAAGCTCTGTGGCAAAGAAACTGTTGAATATTTCTGCAAAACAAAAACCAAAAAATATACCCTCTAAAACATTCACATTTGATAAAAATATAGAACCACCACCCAAACCGTCTACCACTACCAAGATGGAAGTCTCATCTTGCTCTACAAAATCCAAATTCAAGGGACTAACACAAAAACAAAGAGATATCCTCGAAAACCTCAAAGATGACCCAACAATGAGACAAATTTTTTTACAAAAGCACCCTGATAATGATGACTCAGATGACAATTCAAGTTTAACAGAGTCTGCTACAAAACCCAGGATTAAAGTAGGATTCTCAAGATCCTTATAAAAGAGCCTGCAAAGGTCCTGGCCTTTGTCAAAAGCAAGGGTCATTATTTTCGACAAAAATTTTATTTTGCCGGTGAAGATAAAACTGTCGGCAGACACTATTCACTATAGTTCCCCAACATTTTACTATTCCCCGACATATGTATATATATACACAGACACACACACGCACGCACATATATATATATATATATATATATACACACACACATATATATATA
>NCQV01135897.1:5067-16901 GCA_002740545.1 Lophocereus schottii | reverse complement strand
TTTTTTTTTTTTTTTGGTTAAATGCGAATTCAATGCATTAGGTGAAGCTTGGCTTGCACCCAATAATAATTATAGAGTACCACTCGTCCTTCAGAGTTTAGCCCACCAAACCAGGACTACGGTTTGTCTAATTTGCCCTTGAAAGTTAGATGAATTGAGTTTTGTTTTAATGAGAGGGGTCTGAGAATTATGGCTGTTGAATTATAGTTTTAATTTTATTCAGCAAATTGATCTTGAATCATGACTGAATATTGGTCATTAAACATGCATGCATGCCAACAGCCAACTAGTTTCGATTAGACAGATTTATGTATGGGTGATTTTTTTGAAGCTGCCAAGCTTTTGGTATGACTAATAATTGCTCGCACGAGAGCAGCTTTTTGATGCGGAGATGATCGAGAATTCATTTAGTGCTGACTTTTGCTAGGAACAACCCCAATTGAATCAATTACTCGGCATCACATTTATACATGAACGGTCATCATAAAAATATTAGTATCGTAATATGTCTTAGGTAAAATGTCTCACGCAAAACTAACCAATCCGCTGCTACAATTCGCCCATTATTTGGATACATATAACTTAAAATATTTTCTAATCAATTGCAAAACCCAAATTAACGTATGTAACCAACGAAAAACCTGTTTTTTGGGTTTGGCTTTGTTAACAAAAATAATTTTCTTTTTGGAAACGTATGGCGGGATAAGATTAGAGTCTCTGATTATAGAGGACCGGCTCCGTAGGTTGCTGTATCTTCGGTGGGGTGGGGCGAGTTTTTGTGTGCTTTGTCTGCAGGTCGTGCTTGGCTGGGTTGTGATGGCTTCTAGCGCCGCTGGTCGGTTGAGGTATGTCCCCCCACTCCTTGTTTATCTGCTCTACTTACTCTTCTCTCCCGCTGGTCACTTGGTTTGCAAACGTTTCCTCTTTAAACCGTTTTCTCAAAAACTGTTTTGTGGGTCGTTAGGAATCAACCTCTCTACGGGTAGGAATACCGGTAGGAGTAAGGTTGCCTACAACTGGATCTACCCAGACCCCGTGAAAGCGGGACCCACACTGGGAGCTGCTGTTGTTGTTTTTTGGAAACCAAGCCAAATAGCCCCTAATGTCGATTTTGCTTTTTTTTTTAAAAAAAAAAGAAACTCTTTTATATAGAATAACCTTGATTATTCATCTAACTTATCGCTTCATCATATAAACATTACATGTAACATGACAAAAAAGACACGTCGTACACTTGCCGAAACATTTATGAACAAAATAATCCAATTGAGCTTTTTTTCTTCTTTTTTTAAAAAAACAATTAATTCTTGATATGATTGGATTAAAAGTCAAACAATACATTAGTCATTCTAGCTAGACCATCAAAACTCACATAAACTTGTCGAAATATTATGAATAAACAGGTCATATGAAGCTTATAATGTGAATGAATTGCCTCATATACGACTTCCTTAAGTGTGCTTACTATTGGAAACAATCACCCCTTTTATTCTCTCCTTGCCAAGACTAGCAAGACTCATACAAGTTTTTTGAGTGGAAGGCCCATATGAAGCCTCCCTTGAGAGACAGACAGAAGGAGAATCTCGGAACAATGACAAGGTTATCTTTGTGCGACCAAAAGGTAACGGATTCGGGTCGTAAAATTTATCGTTGACAAAGTCGGATTAAGCTATCTACAATTTACCCCTTAAGAAGCGACCCTTCCTTAAATTCTGCATGAATATGAAATACTTGTGCACCGAACTGCTTTTTCAAAGAGAGAGAGAGAGCGCGCGCAGCTATGGCTGTGGGGAGGAAAGAAGTTAAGGAGACGACTACGGAGAATGCCCAGTTTTGCCCACCCCTCCAGTGCACTGGATGAAATTAAGGGATGGGTCCCACCTCTTCTTCAATTTGCTTTTGTCGGTACCTGCTTGTCACCACCACAAGCACTGCCAGTCTGCCACTCTCTGCACACACCGAGAGAAGGCCATAGCTAGAGAGAGAAACAAAGAGAAAAGAAACAGCCGCGTACACATTTCTCGTAAATCCAGCACGCTCTCTCTCCCCCCTTTGACAATTTCTCCGGTCAACCAAATACTAATTTTTTTTCTTTTGCCTTTTTTTTTCAGATGAGTGAGAATCACAGAAACCCTTTTCTCACACACAAGCTTTCTCGCACGCGCTACATTCTCTACCCTTTCCCTTTTTTATAAATGATAAAATCCCTTTCCCTTACCACCCCAAACAAAAGTCAGCGCCTTCTTGTCAATCTTTTGTCTCATCACTCATTCTCTCTCTACACTCTCTCCCTCTCTCTAGAAGCCTGAACAAATGGAAGGCTTTGCAGATTGGGATCTTCTAGCGGTGGTCCGAAGTTGCGGCACCGCCGCCGCCGCCACCACTTCAGCGGTGGATGTCCACCCATCTCCGCCGCCTCCTCCTCCGGTGAAGGAAGAGCCCTGTTTTCGTCTCCCAACTCCTGCTCCTCCTACTCCACCTTCTTCTTCTTCCTCCTCATCAAGTGAGCTTCTTTTTGCGTTTCCCACTACCCTTTTTGACCCCCCAACGGCGTCGTTCTTTGGCGGGCAACAAGATTTGCAGGATGTTTGTAAACCCAAATCCATTTGCACCACCAATTCTACCAATTTTCACTCAATCTCCTCCACTTCTTCTTCTTCCCTGACTTCCTCTGTTTCTTCATCGTCTTCTTCTTCTGTCATCGCTGGAAAATCTTTCGGAATCGGAGAGCAACCGGAGCTCCGGCGCCTAATTCGCCCTTCTCAAGTTGTATTTGGGGCTGCTCCTGCTTCCACGTCTCCAGCTCAAAGAACAAAAAAAAGGTCAGTCTTTTGCTTTTTTTCTGAAGTTTTAAGTTTTACTTGAAAAAAAGGTTGATGGAAGGAGTGCCCACGAGCTAAAATCATCTTAATTTTTCTAGGTTTTCCTCTGATTTTTGTGGGTTTGAATTTGGATAGGAAGAATTTGGTGAAGAAAGTGTTCCATGTACCAGCTGAAGGTCTATCAAATGATATGTGGGCATGGAGAAAATATGGTCAGAAACCCATCAAAGGTTCTCCATATCCTAGGTGGGTTTTCTTTTTCTGCATCTTTCATTCTCTTCTTCTTTCTAATAATTTTACCTTAACAACTAATATTCTTCTATGCAAACCCTTGTTTTTAGTCTTCATTAGTTTATATTAAGCTTTACTTTTCGTTTCTTTTTTTCTTTTGGTTTGATTCTTGCACCAAAAACTACGACTATGTTATTCTTCCGTGGAAAAGCACATAAATTTGACCCATGAGTATATTTTGGGAAAAATCCCAATCTGGCTCAAGCAAAGCTGCAGATTTGTAATTAAAACTCTTTTTTTGCTGAAAAAAGCAAGGCAAAATAACACCCAGAATTAAATTCATGAGCCCTAGTTCTAAAATTAACTCACTGTTCCACCTTCTTTTAAAGGCTAAACCACAAGGAAATTAGTTATTCAATTGCAATAATCCACAAAGGGAAATTCACCAACCAAAAAACAGCTTTTTGATTCTGTTATTTGTTTGTTTGTTTGTTTGTTGATCATTTTTTCAAAACAGGGGTTACTACAGATGCAGCAGTTCAAAGGGGTGTTTAGCCCGAAAACAAGTGGAGCGAAACAGATCCGACCCGACAATATTCATCGTCACTTACACCGCGGAGCACAACCACCCTATGCCTACCCATCGGAACTCCCTCGCCGGAAGCACCCGACAGAAGCCCGCCGCCGCCGCCGCTTCCGCCGATGCTCCGTCGCAAGATCAGCCGACCTGCTCCTCCCCCTCCGCCGCCAGTCTCTCTCCTCCGATGGAGAAATCGGAGTCAAAAACAGAGGGCGATGATCTGATCAAGGAAGATGAAGACAACGACATGGGTCTTTCAGATCTGATGCTCAATGACGATTTCTACGTGGGCTTTGAAAAAATCGACGCAGATGAGTGCTTTTCCGACCACTTTTCGCCGCCGGTGGAGCCTCCCTGGCTCGCAAACAGCAGCAGCACCGCTGCCGCCGCTGGTTGTGGTGGGGATTAGGGTAGTGGGAGGTGGGAAATTGGCTTTTGATTAAATGGGCACCAAGCGTGATGCCTTTCACTTTGTTGCTAAGGTCAACCTTTGTTTTATTTTACTTTATTCTAATCTTTAGGTTGAAAATGGTGGGTATTTCTCAGAATCTCTGTAAGGTCACGATGACAATGGCATAATGATTTGTAATGCTCTTAGTGGGGGCAGAAAACAGTGAAAGTTAGAGAGAGAAAGGGGGGCCTTGTTGGCAGAATCTCAACCATAGTGGCTCTAAATTCTTTTGGGGCTCTTTGTAATGGAAATGGTCCAATGTCTGCGTGTGAGAGAGGGTTGGATCATATGAGCATATGCCTGATTACGGTGATTCTGATTGTTTAGTTACTGTAAAGGAACAAGGAATAGTGGTAGTACTAGAAAGATCAGCAATAAAAATGGCAAAGTTTATGCAATTGTGCTATTGGTTTTGTGTCCTGTCATTGTCATTTGGGTATTTTTTTTATTTTTTTTTTCAAATTTGTCTTTGGTTTTGTACATATAATATATGGGGGTGAGCTTTGGAGAAGGTGGTAGTTATGGTGATTGTTTTGATGTGAAATTTGCTAGTTTTGGACCATTGATGGAATCTATAAAAACATACGCCACCTAGCTATTATCAACCAACCTAATTTGTTGAATATCTCGATTTGTTTGCCCCTAACAAAAAAATTGTTCACATGAGGACTCCTTCATCGGTTGGATAGAGATTGTTTCATACGTATTTTGTTCTATGAGATAAGATAATTGCCTCTTGTTAAGAGATTGCATGAAATCAAATATGTTCTCCCTTTTCCTTTTGAGAGGGTTATAATTCAAATGCTAATTTTATGGAACAGTAAAATTATTTTACACAGCAACTTGAGATTTCGGGATGGAATTTATCTAAGTAAGTCTTGTGTAGGATCGTTCTACATAAAAATATATCATGATATGGATATTTTTATAGAGATGTTAATCATATTGAAAGTGACTAATAGTTCATTAAGGAATGACTGTGATAAAAATTATTGCTAGATGAACAATTAATTACATTTGAATTAAAAATTTACTTATTATATTGTAAAATCTATATAAAGTCATTTCCAATAACTCCTATGTGAAATGTTTTCACTTAACAGTTGTGTGCTTTTTACCAAAAGACGCATATCATCTTCATTTTTTTCCGCTAGACCTGTGTTATTTCAGAGCGTCCTCAGCAATCGAAAAGAGCGCTGGAGAAAGTACATTGGGCCATGACAGCATAACGAATTCCGATAAAAGATACACCATTTGGGCCTCAATAATGTAGCCCATGAGTCTCTACTCTTATTAAAACCCTCCAAGAGGCCCACCACCCAAGAGATTAGCCTTCCCTTTGTAAAATTAATAGCAAGCCCAAATCAGCCCAAAAGATTTTCTACATATATATATATATATATATATATATATGTATGTATGTATGTATATATATATTTCTTTTATTTGACTGAGTAAGAAAATGTAGATAAATAAAGAAAAGAATGATATTTCAAATTAAACATATATTGTCTCACACGATTGCGATGTAGTGATAAAAGAAAGAAGAGATTCATCTAAATTTAAAAAAGGGTAATGTATCTGACCCTCAAATTTTTAGCTTCATTCCTATAAAAGGAGAGATAAAGAGGGGGATAGCGATTGCTAAGACATTGATAGGTATTATCGTTATGATGGCGTAGAGAAATTAATCTCCAATTAATTCTTTTGAGAGTAAAAATTACGCGTGTTTTATTAGAAAATTAGTTAAATTAGAATGGAGTTGATAGAGAAAGCAAAGGAATACGTTTCAGAGAAAGTGCAGGAGAAAATAGAGAATATACCGAAGCCAGAAGCAACGCTGCATGGATTGAGTTTGGAAGGCGTGGGTTGGAATGGAATCTCATACAAAGCCACCGTTGGCATAATGAACCCTTATCCTCATTCCATCCCCCTCTGCGATGTCGCCTATGTCCTTAAAAGCGATGGCCGGTGTGTATTTTTAATATTATCTAGAATATCCCTTAATATTTTTTTTTAAAATTCTGTCATCATTTATCAAATAAAATATGCCCTCGATCTCTTTTTAAGAAGTTGATTTTTTTTTTTTTTAAGTAATTTTGGTGCATACTAGATTAGTTAACTAGGGCTAGAAGCTTATATTTCATGCAAGATTAGATTTGATCCTGTCATTTGCTTGCATTTAGGAAACCGGTTGCACTCAGGCGCTTCGATTAGGTCGTTGTCCCACTTTAAGATTTACTAAGATACATGAAATTGGCGCAAATATTAAAATCAATTGATGTTGTTTAATGAAGAATTAATGGTGCATTTTCAAGATGTTGTTATGATGAAGAAGGTTATTTTTGGCGCACGATCATGGATGTCATGCTATATAATCTATGAAGACTTGAGTTCATTATATGTATGATTGACAGTATCGCATCATTTGATTTGGAGGTGGTTGAATGTTGTTGTAGGGTGATACTGTCCGGAAACATGCCAGATCCAGGGGACATTGCTGGAAAACACGAGACAACAAAGCTGGATGTCGAAATAAAAATCCCACACAGTGCTGTCGCGAGCTTGGTGAGGGATATTTGGAAAGACTGGGACATTGATTATGTGCTCGAGGTCACTCTCACTATCGACATCCCCATCCTTGGTAGCTTTAACATTCCTCTATCTACCTCTGGCGAGATCAAGCTCCCCACCATCTCCGACTTCTGGAGTGGAGGCGAAGAAGATGGAAAAAGGGATAGGGACGAGGACAAAGACAAGGATGATGACGGTGAGGATAAGGACACGAGAAAGGAAAGGAAAAGGGATGAGGATGAGGACGAGGATGAGAAAGACCGGGGTGGGATCAGTAGTATTCCCATTATTGGCAGCTTGTTAGGCAGAGGTGGAAGCGACGATGAAAAGGACAAAGAGAACACTGAGGACACAAGAGGTGATGATGGTGAGTATAAGGCGAAGAGAAAAGATAAGAAAAAAGGCAATGGCGAGGATGAGGAAGAGAAGGGCAGGGTTAACATTCCCATCATCTCCGACTTATTGGGGGGAGGAGGAAGTGATGATGAAAAAGACAAAGATAGGGACTCAGATGATGGATATAAGGACAAGAAGAAGAAGAAGAATAAGAAGAAGAAGAAGGACGATGACTATGATGACTGAAGACGGTTGCATGTATCTCATGCAAGTATAATCTTATTTTTTTTGTCGTTTGATAGTCACCTTTCGTGTTTTTCATACGTGAACAATATATGTAATTCTTTTATACACATATAAGTAAAACCTGCATAGGATTAGGATCGGAGCATATTACTCAATAATTTAACTTATAGCGCTTAATAAGATTGTTTTGCTTTGATTCTCCTACACTTTTGAGTATGCAGTTCTTTCAAAATGGAATTGGCGCTAGCTAGCTAGTTCAGATTTTGGTTTCAACATGACAGATAAGGTTGGCCATACGACATCATTTTTATGCACGTTAAAAATGAGTGTATTTTGTTTTGTTTAATTGCAATTATTAATTAATCACAACACTTTGTAAATTTAAAGGGGTTAAGATCTAGCCTTCTATAGTCACATTTAGATACTAAAATCACTGATGTTCGAGATATTAAAATCACTGAGTCCGAGGTATTAAATGAAGGTTATGAGCAAGTTAGAGTCCAAAAGTGGGGATGTAGCTCAGATGGTAGAGCGCTCGCTTAGCATGCGAGAGGTACGGGGATCGATACCCCGCATCTCCAATTGATCTTTCATCTTTTCTCTGGCCGTGCCTTGTGGCTGTTTTGTTTGTTCCTTTGTCCTTTTCCATCACCATTGATGGTCCCTTTTAACTATTCCCGTTTCCTTTCTTAGAAGTATAAGGTGCCAACGTAGATGTTACTGCAAAACAACGTAGATTGACATTAATTCCCACAATCCCTCTTTGGGAAAGCACTGCTTCAGTAATTTGCAAGACTGGGATTCCATTAATATGTTGTTTGACTACGGATAATAGCATGTTAGATCTTAACCCAAAATTGAAATTATGCACTCTAGATTTTACATTAAGATGAATGAAATTTATTTCAAAAACAAAATTAGTACTCCATCTGTCCCATGTTTATAGTTAAGTTTGGATAATTACATGTTAGATTTAACCGCATTTACATTTTTAAAACGAGTTTCCAAATGATAAAAACATTCTTAAAGATTTAGAAAAATCAATTTTGACAGTATTATGGAACATAAGAAATGTATATTTTTAGTAGTGAATATTGGACAAAGGGAATCTAATGGTTGATGTTTGAATGAAAGGTATCGTCTCGTCTAGATGTTATCTTGTATAATAATTGGTGATGTGTATGGGCCGGGTATCCAATGGGTCAACCAAGTCGGCTCGTTTAAAATAGAGTCAATAGAGGATCAAGTCGAATTTGAACCGGGTCAATAGTGGGCCGACCCATTGAGCGTGTTAACCGATTCGACCAGATTAGCCCATTAACGACCCGCTTATTGATCCTTTTTTTCAACATACCTATCACACTAATTTATACGAAACAATTAGTCAAACTTATTACCAACGCTTTAACAATAATCACTACGAAAATGCGCGCAGATAGCGATGAAAATTTTTCGTCACTGATTTTTATTTTTTTGTCGCTAAATAATTTAGCAATGATTCAGATACAAAAACGTTCGTTTCAAAACCCACCGTCGCAGATGAATTTAGCGATGATTGTATTTTTTCGTCTCTAACAGAGACGAAATTTGCTATGATATTTCCTTTCATCTTTATTAGCGATGAATACATGTTGGTTGCCATTTCAGATAATTCATCTTTGTTAGAGACGAAACTTGCAAGGAAATTCTGTTTCATGTCTATTAGAGACGAAACGTTGTTGGTAGCCATTGCATAATATTTCGTCTCTAATAGAGATGAATTTTGATGCGAAGGTTCTTTCATCACTATTAGAGACGAAAAAGTGTTTGTTGCCATTTCACAATATTCGTCTCTGATAGAGACGATTATTGATACGAAGACTTTTTCATTTCTATCTGACACAAATTATCTTGCTTGCCATTCCAGAAAACTTTCGTCTCTGTTAGAGACGAACTTGGAGACGAAACCATTTTCATTTCTATAAGAGACGAAAAGATTTTGGTTAACTTTGGCTACGAAAATGTATGTCACCTCTATTGTAGCGATAATATATTTTGTAGCTATATTGAACGATATGGAACATGTACCTGACGCCCTTGTTAATGTATTTGCATGAACAAATATTATATAACTGAAAGAAGAATATATAAACAGCCACAACAACCATATGTAGCCACAAGTGAAACTAAACGACCCAAAAGTGCCGAGTTTCATCCAACATTTCTTCACCCCTAATTCTAAGTTGCCCTAAATATATAAAGTCTAAACAAGCCAAACTACCTTTAATTGTAGTTACTGTGTACTAATTAAACCCATTGCTAGTGAGTCTCAATTCAAACATATAATTGAGTCCTCATCCAAGAAGGCAATCTATAGCCCTACATTAAGGTGCACAAGCATACACTAAGAGCTAGCTAGGGGGTGGGAGAGAATAGGAGGAGGAGGGGCCCTCAAGCTGAGCAAGTACGCTAGCGATCAACTCTCTTTGTTGTTTATGTTCCTCCCTAGTGGCTCTAAGTTCTTACCTCGTAACTTGTAGTTCCTCTGATTTTTTTCAAGCAAGTCTCCATTTGAGAAACAACTGAGGGTGTGTATGCTGATGATGAGGCGGACCTTGGGTAGTAAGCTTCTGATTCGATCCCAAGTCCATAAATAGTGTCTTTCTTGTTCTTGCCTCTACTTCATTTCCTGATTGAGAAGCCAGTGCCTTTAGATGTTCAAACTCATGATGCAATTGGATAGGTGAAAAAAACAAAAAGTGATAAATAAATGAACATAAAAAGACTAAAATGAAGTAATAATAACAATGGTCTAAGGCTAGGGGTGTTAACGATTTTCTAAGCCTTTCTTAAATTTTAGGGCAAAATGGACAGAGTTTCGCCTAAAATTGAGCTAAATCCATCCTTAAAGCGTTACAATAACAAGGTTCCTGCATTCAACAGTCGCACAATATATTGGTAGAATTTTATTATTATTATTTTTTTTGTTATAAAGATTATGGGTAAACTTGTCTACTGCTCATGTCTCATGAAGACAACTAAGTGCAAGAGACATGAAACAAAGCCTACATCGTACACCTATGAGTATATACTCACATGAGCCATGTCAGCGTTGCATACTAAAAATTATCTATATAACAAATATATGTTGAAAAAAATATATATTTGTGGCAAGTAAAAATAAATACTATTAGATACATGATATATATTACTGACATAAAAAAGAAGACCCGACAAAAAAAAAGAAAATTTCTATTGCATAAATCCGCAATAGAATGAAACTTAAACCCTAATTTTTGCTGATAAAAAGTGAGGCAAGCATCAATAGATGACCTCTACCGTGTTGTGTTTAACATAACGCTGACGATGGCACGAAGGGAAATGCTATGACCCTTCGAGTCTTAAAGTCGTAACCAGCTGGTTGACTCCTCCATTACTTTCTTTTTAAGCTGAGTTTTGTTTTTTTGGGGGGCCTACAAATTAAAGTGCAATTAAAAATCATGAATAGCCATTGCGAATTCCAATTGGTTTGACAGCAAAACGCATCGTATTTGCCATCCTTTTCCTTCCCCTGTCTAGTGTACAACTTTGGGGAGGGGGAGTGTTTAATTATTTATAACTGGAGGACTAATGTTGTGTTCAGCATCCCCCATTAACGGCATTGGGCTTTACGCTTTACGCCACCTTTCTCTCTCCTCGTTTAAACACCAACAACACCAACGCCAACACTTTGCGCTTTCTCTCTCTCCCTCTTCACCATTTTATAATAGCAGCGCGTTTCATTAATTAATATAATTAAATGATCTGGTTAGGTTTGATGAAAATCAATTCCAATATCCAACACGTGATGATTGATTACACATGCAGAATACACAGCATTTGGAAAACCCTCACCCAGTCACCCCCCCGCCGTCCCCTCAGCTCCCCCTTGGAATCCTCTCAGCCAATAACCTCCTCTCTCCACCATTAACAACTGGTCCGTTTTCGCTGCAAGTCATCATTGCTTCTCCAAAGATGCTAATTGGTCCGAACCACCACCACCCACCCACCCGTCTCTGGTTTTTCGGATATCCGAAATTGTCCGATTTCAAAATCCGGACATTCTGGCTATATCGTTGCCCGCTATAAATACAGCCAATGGAGGAAGCCCGCCTGTCGGACCATCCACTGGTGTTTTCCTGCCTTTCGAATCAAAGCGCCCTGCCCGCTTAAACTCATTTCAAATCCTAATTAATTTAATTAAGAATGCATTGCCTGCAAGTGGCTTCCATGCACTGTTTTCTTGTCCTTTTCTGTTCTTCTCGACAAGTGTATGCCATGCATTCATGCAAATCAGACTCCTCTTCCTCAAATCCCCCCCTCCCCTTTCTACACTGATCACCCACACCCAAACCACCTGTGTCTTCAGCAACTCTCCAGCTACAATGTCAATGTTCAACCCCATCAGCACCAACGGCAGGAGCACCAGCACCAACGCTCACACCCACTCAACACCAGATCAAGACATGAACATCAACAACAACAATGAGTGCACCGTTAGGGAGCAGGATCGATTCATGCCCATCGCCAACGTTATAAGGATCATGCGTAAGATCCTCCCTCCTCATGCCAAAAT
>NCQV01135875.1:3582-14357 GCA_002740545.1 Lophocereus schottii | reverse complement strand
GCCTTTGCGAAACTATTAAATGGTTTTGCATGAACATTTGCTTAGACAAGTTTTGTCAAAACTTGTACCTTTCTGTTAATGTTGAAGGAAATGACTACAGTCCTCAAGATGGGCAGGATGGTTCGAATGAGCAATTAAGGCACAAGCGGTGCATCCCAGTTATCTTCAAGAATATATGTGTTACAGAACTTTACAACTCAAACAAAAGACCCCCTCTGAACAACCACAAATCGTACGGTCTTCTCAGGTGATCCTCATCCATTGTTAATTACATTACATCTGCTAATTTTTTTCAATGCGCATAGATATCACTTGGCTATCATTACCAAAATTGTTGACCTCATGCAATTTCATGAAGTTATAAAAGATCCCAAATAGCGTAAAACAACGACCCAAGAAATAAAAGCATTAGAGAGGAGTCAAACTTGGACCTCATCATACAAGCGACATAACACTTTACATAGAAATACATGAAGCAATCATTCAAAATAAAAACTCAAAGACCCTCATAGGAGAAGCCAAAAGCCATAGGACATGGGAGTGTTCAAAGAACACATGCAAACTCAAGAACAGTTATGTATCGTTGCTTCTGGCAAACTTTAATTTTTCCTTCATCTTTTGCCTTTAGTTGTTTGTTTGTAATTTGTCGTGTGTGTTCAGTTTGTTTGTCTATGGTTTATCATGTTCCTTCTTTCCTAAAAAATCGAAGTCTTAACAATAGAGAAGTGAGCAAGAAGCTCAGTATATCTACCCTTATATAGTAAAAATGACAGTGTATATAAAATTTAGGGCCAATACAACATTAAAACCATATAGGTTAAAATTTTTGTAGAACTTTTTTTTAAGTCACATTCATTTCTTAAACTACAAACTGTGAGCTATACAATGCACCTTTAGCAGGTCATATTGTCCAGGCATCCTCAATTCAAGAAACATATGAATATATAATCATGGGAACAATGAATAGGTCCTTTAGATAGCTAAAACACATAAAATCGATCCATAATTTGTAAACACAGCAAAACTTGAATTTACATTATATAAGTATAAGCAATAACGTATCTCAGATTGTCAACCATTTATTTTTAAATTTTGGTCGTTGGCCTTTTGTTTATACTATTTAGTTTGGTCTTTGAACTCATAAAAATCTACTTGGGTTAATCTCTATGTGCCACCAACAGCATATACTTTAATTCATGAAAATTTTAGGGCAACTAGTAGATTTTAATTTCTAATTTTCTTCAATGATTTTAAGCTATCTATCATTGATTTTTGTTCATTTTTTTGGGTATTCTAAATGGAATGTATTAATTAGATGAGTCTCATTCTGTATAATATCTCCTTTTTATCGCACACAATATCGTAATTAATCATCACAATGCTAAAAATTGGGGACATTAGCTAACTCCTTTTCAACTTTTTCTCTTAATGATCCAACTTAGTAAAATCTCTTCAGCCGAACTTGACTTGCTTTTGACCTCCCCCCCCAAAAAAGAAGGCATGACTTGGTTATTATTGGAAGCTTGAAGCCCTCACTGTAGCTCTTCTTCAAACACATTCACATTCCTCTGAATTGTAATGTGATATCTGTCACATTTCCTTATGTCTTCAATATGTATGATAACCGGACGGAGCCGCTATAGGATGCTAATTGAACCTTGAGTTTGCTTAACAGTGATGACATTAGTAACATTAAGAACCCCAGTGAGAGTATGGGTAGTTCAATGGAGGCCAAACAGGATGGTAGAATGAGCAAGACGGGAAGCACAAAGATTCAAAGGAGATTCTATATGAGTATAATTCATCAGTCACTCAGAGCAAAATTGAACCTTAGACATACAGCTTAATAGGAAGGAGAGAGAGACACTTCAGAGGAGCAGAGTGATAGGGCTTTAAATAAGAAATTTCACCATATCTCCACTAATACTGGAATGGCTAAGTAAATACACGAGAATCAAACCCTAAATAGAGATAATGTAAGCATGGATGATATCTCTACTTGTAGCTCTACTATGGACCTCGACAGGGATGACAGAACATTTAAACCCACATGGATGCCTATGTCACACTTGAAGAGCAGCGGATGTGCCAAGTCCAACATATCTAAGACTCACTCTGCTATCAATATGCCTAAAGTGACCAGTATTACATTCAAGATTTCACAACATACTGCACAGAGGAGATCTTTAAACTTCCTTAAGTTGTCTCAAGCAGCCTATGGGAAACTAAAGAAGGGGCTTCAGTTCGAGATTTTGATCAATTTTCATTAACATGTATGATTGTAAGAGTGCGTCATCCTAGATCGGCTTATAGAGAATACCACAGTATGCATGTGGACAAGCGGGAGGATGGACAGCGCATGAAAAATGTCATCCAATTCAATGCCAAACTTCAAGAAGGTCATCGCAAGGGGACACACACAGGACCTAGGAAACCGAGACAATGGAAGCAAAGAAACAGTGCACCAAACCCAATTGACATGAGGTATGAATCTAAACCTTTATCTCCTGATTCGGTCATCTGGTGCAAGGAGGACACCACGAACGGAAAGAAATTAAAGCGCTGGGTGCGTACCACACAGAATCACTTGGGGCATAATACAATTATGGAAGTAGGATGCAGAAAGAGAAAATCCCAACTATCACCCTTGGAAGATAAATTAGCTATCAAGAAGCGTATACTATGTCAATGTAATAATGAGAAAGGGCATTATTTTGGCTGTTCCTAGGAGTCCAACGGATTTTAGGTTTGTAACTGTACGTGAAAATCCTTTTGATCGGTAACACTTTTGTACCACTTTATGATATTTGCATTACCCTATGGACAAAAAAATATTTATGATAACCGAAAATTCAAAAAATATAATTTGTTATTTAACTAGCCCACATGTTCACGAGATTTCCTTACTTCATGAACTAATTCCACATAAGCCACCCAATTAACTATTAAGCAAACATTAATTTGCAAATAGGGTTGTCTTAAAATAATTTTGACATATTCCATAATCTTTCAACACCCAATCCCACGTACAAATTCAGTTAAGAGCATTGGTTTCGTAAATTAACTTGTCTAAAATGCCATACTTTTTGAACTATAATTCATTCAAATTTCCTTCCTTTCCTCATTCTTGTGCACAGTTTGACTTAAAGACCCTGTTCTTTAAGTGATTTTAAAATACCAATTTCAATTCACTTCAACCCACTTCAATCCACTTTTATTATTTTATAATTAAGTTTAATTTATCACATAAAAAAATTTCAACCCACTTCAACCCAAAGAGAAAGTGAGACAGAGGAAACTATTTTTAACAGAAGAAGGGGCAAAAAACAAAAGTCTGGCATTTTCCCCTATTTCCTTCTGGAATCTGGATCATTCCGGAACGACATCGTTCTTCAGTCTGGAAGAAACACAGTGGATGTTCTAGTTATGGACTGAAGTCAGCAAGTCAACTCAGACTCACCGTCTCTGAAGGAATTTAGCAAAACCCCAATCCACTGCTGGCGAGTCTGAGAGAATTTCAGAAAGCGAGAGAGAGACAGAAAGAGCGAGAAAATGGGGGAAGAAGAGCAGGTGGATCCGCAGAAGCTGAAGAGGATAGCGGCGGCCGCGTACGACTACGAGAACGACCCAAGATGGGCGGAGTACTGGTCCAACATCCTCATCCCTCCTCACATGGCTTCTCGCTCCGATGTTGTCGATCACTTCAAGCGCAAGTTCTACCAACGTTACATCGTTCGTTCTCTATCTATCCTTAATGTTTTCTTGCAATTTTCCGTCTTAATGTGAACTGGTTTGGATCGCTTGATTGATGATCCCCCCCAACAAGTGACTTGTTTATCTTCGATTGGGGTTCGTGTTGCTTGGTGAAGATTGGCTAGATCGACTGTTTGAGTGTTGGGTTTGCTTTGTTACGGTGGGTTCCTTGCGAAATTGTATCCTGTTAAATCCATTTTGAATGGTGTGCATCAGTGAATTTGATGTTTTGAGGTGTGGATTTTTGTTTGAGTGTTTGTTGACATTTGGTTTCGCTATTGATGTTGGGTTACATCACAGCATGGTTTAAGCCTTTTGCTTTTTGCAGTTATGGATGAGCTCACTGGCGCCCTTTTTGGATTGAAGGGGGAAGGGGGGAGAAGCGAGGTTATTCGACTTACTCTATCCCTATTTGGGAAAATAAAGAGGAGGGGATGGGAGGAGAATACTTCACCCAAATTCCCAATTTTGTTCGACCCGAAATTGAGGGTTTGGGGGGGAGGGGCGGTTCTAATGAATTCACCCTCTCTTTGGTAAGGACTCTAGATAAGGTGAAAGTTAATCATCTCTTTCCCTTTCCCTCCATCAATCTCCTTTCCCCCTCTTCCATGATATCCAAACATAGTGTTTGGGGATTAAAACATGAGGTGTTTTGGTGTATGTTATTTGCTAGCAACATTGCTTTAATCAAGGAAATTGGAGGACCTACTAAGAAGCTGGGCAATGAACGGTTACGCTGGCTACTGGAGTTTAAGGATTTTAGAATAAGTAGGTCAGAGATGAATGACAAAGACTGTGAGTTCAATGAGGAGGTGGGAGAGACAGCATCGGAACTTACCATGGGCAATGTTACAATAGATTACAAAAGTGAGGGTTGAGAAGTTTATTGCTTGAGTTCGTTCATATGAGCCAAGAGGGTGGTCGATAAAATGTTCAATTTCTCCCCCAACTACCGGGTGCTTGGCATACCTGTCATAAGGATGCATCTGCTTTTGACGAGGATATAGCATGTTGTATGCTGGTAGGATGGCAAAAAGGAGGAATGTATGTGGAGTTATGTGTGATGAGAACGTCACAGCCTAACAAAAGGGGGGATTTTCCCATTTGGTGGTTACATTGGCTTTGTGGTACAGATCATGATGTTGCCTTGATTAAGAAGAATTAAATTCAAAAGGTCATGGTTGTAAAGTTAAGGATAGGACAAGAAATGAAGTGATTTGAGAGAAGGTATAAGTGGCACCAATATAGGTGATGATGCGGGAAGCAATTCATCGAAGGTTTTTACTCGTAGAGGAGTGTAAATGCATTTGTGAGGTGTTAGAGGATTGATATTCCCGGTGGTAAGAGAGGTCGAGGAATGCCCAAAAAAAATAAATGGAATGAGACCATGAAACTATTTGGCCCACTTGTGACTTACGGGGAACATTGCTTAGGGTCGGGGATTATGAGGATTTAGGCTTGGAGTTGGGATTGAAAACCTTGCTTTTATCTGTCACTTGGTTACCTAGGCAATTCTTTGTCGCTCCTTAGCAACTAGCGTGCACTTTTAAGTACAATTAGATTTACTTAGGGGGCGTTTGGTTCATATATTTAGTTTTCTTTGAATGGAATAGAATGAGGAATGATTCTATGAGATATGAGAATGATTTTTGATTTTTGATTCTTGATTCTACTTGTTTGGTTCATTTTAGCAATCATTCCATGTAAGTTAAGAATGATATCTAAAAGTATAGGTTTTTGTAAACCCATGGGTGGGAGAGGCTTACTAAAACCCATACCTTGTCAACTTGTCATTCCATCCAGAATGTGATTCTTGGTAAAAAAGTATTCCAACCAAACATAAGGTATGAGAATATGTGATACTGTTCTGATACTTGAACTCCAAAAGCCTTGAACCAAATAGCGGCTTAGACCATTTTGCATTTCCTTTTTTTTTTATTAATTTATTCAGGATTGAAATGTTCAAAACTTGTTGTTGTTATGTGCTTTGGCCTACATGCTTTGTGTCATTATTACTTGTGTTTGTTTGCTACCTATTCTTATTATCTTTTTAGTTTTTTGTTCTCCTTTGGCGTTCTTCTTACAAAAGGTTTTAGTCTTGAACTAAAGCAAAAAGTTTCATCATTTCTTTGTGGATTTCTTGGAACTGGTATCTCTAATTGTGGGGGGATTAAGATAGTCTATATTTGGTTCCCATACCTACTCAAATGGCATCCACACTTGATGTTGTTCTAAGTTGCGTTGCCCCTATTTTTAAAAAATTGGCTTTNCCTCTTCAGCTACTGGTCTTCATTTCCTTTTTTATTACAGATATAGTTCAACCCCCCTCCCTGTTTTCCCAAGTCGGCAAATTTGGATCATTGCTGTAGTATTTTTCTAGAACTGGTGGCCTCAATTTCAATTGCAAGATTAATAATTCCACCGGAAAAGCTGTAATTCATCAACTTCGTACCCTAGCCTGTTGATCCTATTGGGTGAAACAAGAAGGAAACCCCAGTTGCTGAAATTAACAGGGGACCATACTCAAACTGAAGCAGAAACACAGGATACCTGACCTCATGAACCACTACAAGGAGAGTGGAAAGAGGGCCTAAAATGAGTAAGTAAGATGATGTCTAAGCCAACAGCCACCATACAATTGGATTTTTGGCTTGTGGGCTATTTCTTCACTGGAGTTGTGCTTTTCGAAGAACGCAGTGTCGATTGTCCTTGCACTGGTTGCTCTATTTGTTTTTCCGATCGTTGTCAGAGCCTTGCCAGTTGTATGATTCTTCTGGATGATATATGTTTAGCATTTGATGTTAGATCTCTGGTCCTTTTGCCCCATATTTTTGTCACATGCATCTTGTCTGTTGATTTGGTTACAACATTTTTTTTTCAGTTTATAAAAATAATTTTTGTGTTGGATGGGGATTTAGGCGGGTAAATGCGGAGAATGAAGAGATCCAATTATGTTTTGGCCCCGGTGAAAGGAAGTGCCTTCTTCTATAAGTTGGCTAATTCCCATAGCAAGTTCAACTATATGCCTTCTATTATGGTGAAGGGTTGCTTGTTTAATTCTTTGGAAAACATGAAGCCTGCCATCCAAGGCTATTGTTCTTCCCTTTTCTGTGAGGTTTAGCCTTGGAGGCCAAAAGTCGATGGGTTGGTCTTACCTACTATTACCATCTTACATAGGGCGGATATTGAGATGCGTTTCTCCAAAGACGAAGTCTTCAAAACTTTGCATCAATGTTGTGGTGACAAGGCTCCTAGCACAGAAGGTATGACTATGGCTTTCTTGTAGCATAACTGTGACATTTTGAAGGCGGATATTTTGAGGATGTTTTTTGAATTTCATTCCACGGGAAAATTTGTCCAGAAGAGTCTCAATGCTACCTTTATTGGCCTTATTCCTAAGAAATCGGGTGCATAGGACATAAGGGACTATCGTCTATCAGCTTGGTTGGGTGTGTTTATAAGCTTTTATCTAAGGTTCTTGCCATCCGATTGAGAGGTGTCATTGGGCATTTGATCTCATATTTTCAGAATGATTTTGTTGGGGGCCGACAAATTCTAGATGCCGTCTTGATTGCGAATGAGCTTGTGGATTCGAGGATCAAAGAGGGAAGGCCGGGGTTGATTTTGAAGCTTGATATAGCGAAGGCTTATGATCATGTCAACTGGGAGTTCCTTATTTACATTGAAGAGTATGGGCTTTGGGGACAAGTGGATAGGGTGGATGAATTGGTGCATCCAATACATCATTCGTAGTGCTTGTTAATGGTTCTTCGTAAGGTCCCCCTACGGACTTCTTCCCTGCCTCCAAAGGAATTCGTCATGGTGATCCTATATCCCCGCTCCTTTTCGTCCTTGTTATGGAGTTTTGGAATAGGATGTTGCCCACTGCTTCCTAAGCCAGTTTTATTTCAGGTTTTTCAGTGGGACGGTCAGATTCGTCGCGCTGGGAGATTTCCCATCTTCTTTTTGCTGATGGCACGATAATTTTTTGTTACAAGGAGTGTGAGCAGATGATTAATCTTTGTTGCATTCTCGTTTGGTTTGAGGTGGATTTGGATTGAGGGTCAACCTTTCTAAGTCTTCTATTTTACCAGTTGGGGAAGTGGACAAGGCTCGCTCACTTGTAGGGATTTTGGATTGTGGTGTAGATTCCCTCCCGTCATTGTACCCGGGTCTTCCCCTAGATGAGAAATTCAAAGAGAAGTCCATTTGGGACCACTTGTTGAGAGATTTGAAAAGAGACTCACTAGTTGGAAATCAAAGTATCTTACGAAAGGGGGTAGATTGACCCTCATCAAAAGTGTCCTCTCTAGCATCCCAACCTCCTTTCTTTTGCTTTTCCCTATTTCTTGTTCGGTAGCTAACAAGCTGGAGCCATTCAGAGGTGGTTCTTATGGGTTTCGTTTGGTAATGATTTCAAGTATCATTTGATGAAATGGAACATTGTTGAGCAATCTTTTCCTAAAGGTGGCTCAGGCATTCGAGACCTAATCATCTTCAATGAGGCTTTTCTTGGCAAATGGGTGTAGAGGTTTATGAATGAGAAAGACAAGCTTTGGAGGACAATAGTTAGGGCTAAAGATGGGGTAGAGGGGTTGGAGTGGATCCCGAGGAAGCAGAATGGCACTTATGGAGTAGCTCTTTGAAAATTTATTATTAAGGATTGGGACCGTTTCTTCTCTCATATCATTTTTGAGGTGGGTAATGGTTTCTTAATCCTTTTTTGGCATAGTAGATGATGTGATGGCATTCGTTTGAGGGTCGCATCCATCCTCTTTTTGCTCTTGCAGTAGGTAGGGATATCTTTGATTATTTGGAGCACAACTCTATCTCGGTTGTTTGGTCCTCCATCTTTGTTCGTAAAGCCTTTTCAGATGATGATAGTGTGGCGCAGCTCCTTAGCATATGCTTGATAGGGCTTGTATGAGGGACTCTTCCGGTGACATGGTTAGATGGAATCTTACCTCCATTGGAAAATCTAGTGTTAAATCCTTTTTTCTTCACCTTTCTTTATCTCTTAGGAATTCGTCTTCTTCACTCCCAAAAGGTGGTTTCCCTTGGGAGTGTCATTTGGAAGCCCCTGACCCCATTCAAGGTATCCTTCTTTGTGTGGGAAGCTTCTCGTGGCAAGATTTTTAACTTATGACAACTTACAAAAGAGGGGTAAAACAATGGTCAACAGGTGCTTTATGTGTAAAGACAACTTGGAATCAGTTGACCATTTATTCCTCCATTGTCGGTTAGCTAGAAGCCTTTGGGAGTTAGCTTTGAGTTGTTGGGTCTTCATTGGGTGATGCCTATATCTTTGGGTCAACAATTAGTTGCGTGAGAAGGTTTTTTTGGAAGGAGGGTGAAGTTTCTTGAGCTATTCCCCATGCCATCTTTTGGTTGTTGTAGATGGAAAGAAATAGACGAGTGGCTGAAGGCCTTATATGTTTGCTAGTAGTAGGTTTTTTGTTGTTCTTTGATTAATGTAATCGATTTTGTGGATAGCCTTTTTTTTGGGTTGTAATTAGTTTTTTGGGATGCTTTTTCAGCATCATATCTTGTATAAGCTCCTTGTCATTACTAATATATTACCTTTTCCTGTCAAAAAAGAATTAGGCATGTTGAATTGTGATTCTAGGATATCTGCGGAGAAATTCTGCAGTGTGTGGTATTGCCTTTCAGTGTTCATTCTGCTTTATGTCACGGATAAGATTCCCACATCGGAAAAGTGATGGGAGGGTCCTGGGCTTATAAGCGGTGGCGCTGCACACCCTATCAGACCGACCTTTTGGGGAGAGGGTAATGGGCCCGTGACTTTTAGCATTTAGACCTCTGAACCTACGAAGTTGAACACTTTACTAATCCTCTTCCCCCTATTGTGGGATTAAAGTTCTTTTGCCTTTCATGTATGATACCTAATTTGTTGTTACTTGGATTTTGCTGGCTTATCAGGATCCTGGTCTAATAGTTGAGCCCATGTCTCTCAGTGGATCCTCCCAATCTTCAAGGCAAACATCATCGTCTTCATCGACATCAGCACCTGCTACTGAGGAAACAAGGTCTCGTAGGTCAGGTACGTTACGAATTTCACACAGCTGTTTTTTGGCAGCAAAATTTTCTGTGTGAAATCCAAAGGATGGATAAACTATGTATTCTCATTGAATTACCACACATTTCACAGGGTCCAGTAGTAGAAATTCTGGAGCTGGAGAATCAACAACTTCAAGCACCAGTCCAAGTCCGACTACATTGCGCTGGGATCGACAAACCATACAATTTTCTGCCAATTCCTGGGTAAGGTGCTTGTCAATGTTATAAATGGTATGGTCTATCCCATTGGATCGGGGGGAAAAGGACATGATTCTTGGGGGATAATTTGTGAACATGACTGTACAGGTGCAGGCAAGAAGACATCATTTTGTTATTATGCTTCTCTAGGAGGACTCATATTTGAATGGGATTAGCTATTGGCACTCATCTGTCATGGAGTGTTGCATTCTTCTCATGGTTTCTGAGTGTGTTTACTGTGGACTATAGTGGGCAGATGGACAAATGTCCATGTTGGATATGCGTTTAAGTGTTAGACGTGGCACTTTTGGCAGTTTTCATAAATTTTTTTGTTTTTTGGCTTTGTTTGCGTGTCTTTGGACTGAATTGGAGTCTCCAAGAGTATCTAGCCATGTTTGAGTGCCTTGTATCTGGTGTAAAATTGGAGGTGAAACGAAGATTGCAAGTAGACAGACTATAAATTTGGCATTTGTGGTATATGATTTTCCTGAATACTGAAAGTACAATTAAACCAAACCAAACTAATAATCCAGCGTTTCTTGTGAGGGCTCTGCCCAATTTGAGGTGTTTAGACAGTGTATTGTTGTTGGCAGCTAGTCTCATTTTCTTCAATCAATTGACAAAGCTTCAACTGATTTACTACTTGACATCAAAGGTATAGGACAATTACGTGGAGCATTTAATTCAATTGATTTATAATTAGGTCTTCACTTTTGAAATTAAAATTTGGGTATATCATCGAGGTT